>SJYW01026758.1:328999-347388 GCA_006410735.1 Raphicerus campestris
TCCCCTTCTCCTCCTGCCCCCAATCCCTCCCAGCATCAGAGTCTTTTCCAATGAGTCAATTCTTCTCATGAGGTGGCCAAAGTACTGGAGTTTCCGCTTTAGCATCATTCCTTCCAAAGAAATCCCAGGCCCGGTCTCCTTCAGAATGGACTGGTTGGATCTCCTTGCAGTCCAAGGGACTCTCAAGCGTCTTCTCCAACACCACAGTTCAAAAGCATCAATTCTTCAGCGCTAAGCCTTCTTCACAGACCAACTCTCACATCCATACATGACTACTGGAAAAACCATAGCCTTGACTAGACGGACCTTAGTTGGCAAAGTAATGCCTCTGCTTTTGAATATGCTATCTAGGTTGATCATAACTTTTCTTCCAAGGAATAAGCGTCTTTTAATTTCATGGCTGCAGTCACCATCTGCAGTGATTTTGGAGCCCCCCAAAATAAAGTCTGACACTGTTTCCACTGTTTCCCCATCTATTTCCCATGAAGTGATGGGACCGGATGCCATGATCTTCATTTTCTGAATGTTGAGCTTTAAGCCACCTTTTTCACTCTCCACTTTTACCCTCATCAAGAGGCTTTTTAGTTTCTCTTCCCTTTCCGACATAAGGGTGGTGTCATCTGCATATCTGAGGTTTTTGATATTTCTCCCGGCAGTCTTTATTCCAGCTTGTGTTTCTTCCAGTCCAGTGTTTCTATGATGTACTCTGCATATAAGTTAAATAAGTAGGGTGACAATATACAGCCTTGACGTAGTCCTTTTCCTATTTGGAACCAGTCTGTTGTTCCATGTCCAGTTCTAACCGTTGCTTCCTGACCTGCATACAGATTTCTCAAGAGGCAGGTCAGGTGGTCTGGTATTCCCATCTCTTTCAGAATTTTCCACAGTTTATTGTGATCCATATAGTCAAAGGCTTTGGCATAGTCAATAAAGCAGAAATAGATGTTTTTCTGGAACTCTCTTGCTTTTTCCATGATCCAGCAGATGTTGGCAATTTGATCTCTGGTTCCTCTGCCTTTTCTAAAACCAGCTGGAACATCAGGGAGTTGATGGTTCACATATTACTGAAGCCTTGCTTGGAGAATTTTGAGCATTACTTTGCTAGCATGAGATGAGTGCAATTGTGCGGTAGTTTGAGCATATTCTGGCATTGCCTTTCTTTGGGTTTACAAAATGCTAAAAGGGATAATCCACACAGAAGACTCAGCAATCCTAGCAATCCTAAATAATTAAGCACCAACCCATAAAGCTGTAAAATACTTGAAGAAAAATTATAAAGGGAAGCGACCTTAGGGAAATTAACAAGATGGCCCCATTCAGGGTCCTGCCCCAAGCTCTCACCGCCTTCTTGCCCCATGTTCTGTAAATAATGACTTTGCATATTTATGTTAACAGCTGAAATCACCTATAGCACTGCACATGTGCATCTGGAGGTACTTGCTTGGTCACGGGTTACTTTGTGAGGTACCCCTGTAAGAGCTTCAACATGAAAGCCCTTGCTGCTGCTGCATTGGGGCTACGCTGGATCAGCCTCATGATTATGTTATATAAGCTTATGTTATGGTTATGTTATGTCTACTGCTATGGCTGCTGCATCAACCAGGAGAGAGGCTCTGTGCCAGCCAGGAGAGAAGAAATGTGTCTGCAGTTCCTATGGCTCCTCCCATCTTCTTCTGGTCTCTTAGCTTGCGCCTTGTCTACACTGGGTTCAGCGAACAGTGTGAACAAGAATCAGCGCTGTGAGCAGGATCAGCAATACAACNCTGGGGCTACATTGGATTGGCCTCATGATTATGTTATATAAGGTTATGTTATGTCCACTGCTATGGCTGCTGCATCAACCAGGAGAGAGGCTCTGTGCCAGCCAGGAGAGAAGAAATGTGTTTGCAGTTCCTACAGCTCCTCCCATCTTCTTCTGGTCTCTTAGCTTGTGCCTTGTCTACCCTGGGTTCAGTGAACAGTGTGAACAAGAATCAGCGCTGTGAGCAGGATCAGCAATACAACAGGCATAGTCAGCAGGATGAACAATATGCTGACAAATCAACAAATATGATTGGAGATTTAAACTCCCTTCTTTTCAGGGACTGGTAGAACAAGTACATATAAAACCAGGATGGACACAGAAGAATTCAAAAATACCATCAACCAACAGCATTTGATCAATATTTACAGAACATCCAACAACAGAAAAATACACATTCTTTTCAATTGCCAACATAACATGCTAAAACACGTTTAACTCAGTATATCCTGGGCCATAAAACAAACCTCATCAATTGAAAAGAAACCTTGAAATTATGCAGTGTTCTCTGACCACAATGGAATAAAACCTGAAATTAATAATAGAATGGTAACAGGAAAAGCTTCAAATACCTGGACACCAAACAATATACTTCTGAGTAGTCACTGAGTTAAAGGGAAGTCTCAGCGAAGTGGAAAAATACAGAGAAATGAATGAAAATAAAAATATCAAAAATTTTAGAACACAGCTAAAGTAGTGCTAAGAAAGAAAATTATAGCATTTAAAAGCTTAGATTGAAAAAGAGGAAAAGTCACAAACAAATAATCTAAGCTTTCACCTCAAGAACACAGAATAAGAGCAAAAGCCCCATGAGATCAAAGCAAATAGAAGGAAGAAAATAATAAAGATTAAAACAGAAATCAATGACATTGAAACAGAAAAAGCAATAGAGAAAATTAATGTTACAAGAAGCTGGTTCTTTGAAAAGATCAATAAAATTGACAATCCTCTAGTAAGACTGACCAAAAAAGAGAAAAGACATGGATTACCAATATCAAGAATGAAGTGGGGGATATTACTCCAGACCCTGGAGACATATAAGGAATAATAAGGAAATACTGCAAACAAGTATACACTCATAAATTTAACAACTTAGATTGAACCAGTCAATCCCTTGGAGAACACAGACTACCACAACTCATGCCAGATGAAATTGATTATCTGAGTAGTCCTATAAGAAAATTCAACTGATAGTTTTAAAACTTCAAAACAAAACAAAACTCTCCTGATTCAGATGGTTTCCCTGGAAAGTTCTGCCAAAAATTAGAAGAAGATTTAACACCAATTTTATACAATCTCTTCCAGAAAAAGAAGATGATGGAACATTTTTCAATTCATTTTATTTTTTTAAAATTTATTTTATTAAGCTAGGATTATCCTAGTACCAAAACCAGACAAAGACAGCACACATACAGATGCGCACAACACATACACACAGAAAACTACAGACCTATATCCCTCATAGACACAAACATCCACAACTGATATTACCAAATAGAATTCAGAAATGGATGAAAAGAATTGTATACTATAATCAAGTTGGCTGGTTCAATATGTTAAGAATAAACACAATCTACCATATAAGAGGTTTAAAAAAAATCATACTACCATATCAATAGATTCAGAAAAGCATTAAAAAAAAATCAACATTCATGATAATATGGGGTCGCACAGAGTTGGACATGACTGAAGCGACGCAGCAGCAGCAGCATGATAAAAAAACACTCAAAAACGTAAGAATAGAGGAGAACTTTTTCAACTTGGTAAATATTATCTATAAAAATCTTACAGATAAATTTAAACTTAGTGGTGACAGATTAAACTCTCTCTTAGATCAGGAACAAAGCAAGGATATTTACTGTCACCACTCACTCTTATTCACCATAGTATTATAAAAGTTTTCAAAGTTTTCATTTTTCTGGGACAAGTGTATACAAGCACATACATATCTGAAAGTAATAAAAATATCTTTAAAAATAAATGAATGCTCATCTCAGATGACACCATTTATGGTAAGTCCTCCTAGACCTGCCTACTTTAGACAAGTGTGCTCAGTGTTTCTCTCAGTTACAGCTCTTGTCACTGTTATAGCTGTCTGTTTATTCTTCTTCCCACTTTCAATCCTAATAGACTATGGTGCAATGCCCAGCACGTTGACCTATGATATAGAACTTTTATCATAAGAGTTGGTTAGGTGACAACACAAGCTGAAGTTAAAAAGGGAATTGTCATCAGACCCTCACTATCATGAATTTTGTAGGGCAAACTCATCTCATTGCCACTGACTTTAGAGTCAGTTGATGAGGCTCTGACTCCTGATTTTCTTTCAATGTGGGTACCAATCTGGGAGTCTCTGCTTCATCATTTCTTTCTTCAGCCACTTCTGTGAGAGTTGGAAAGAAGCACACTGTACCCTCCAGATTCCCCATTTTTTAAGGTACTTCTTACTTAGCATTATTCCTTTTACTAGAGTTACTTTCAGTTTCTCATAGCTTAGCATCTCATTGACGTCTGCACAGGTCTCCTCCAGGCTTGCTCATCTAATGGTCCAATTAACACAGTGCAGTGGGAAGCAGACTGGGTCCTTCCTTGCTTCACAGTCTGAATCCAAGGCTGACTATCAATTCCAATGCTTCCCATGAATTCAATTCAATTATTAAAAAATATATATTATGTGGCAACACAATGTCACTGAGTCCTATGAGGCTTATTTGTCTCTCATGCAAATAGAAACTCTGCAAACTCTCAGAGTTTTATTTGGATTCTCTTCTTACTATACATGTTATCTCAGTGCATAAGAAAAAGGATTTATTTATAGCAATATCACTGGAAAGAAAGAGCATCCTTTAGCAACTGAGAGCTGTCTGCACCATGATTAGGTAGTGAAAGTAAAGTGAAAGTGAAGTCACTCAGTTGTGTTCTACTCTTTGCGAGACCATGGACTNCTTAGATTGAACCAGTCAATCCCTTGGAGAACACAGACTACCACAACTCATGCCAGATGAAATTGATTATCTGAGTAGTCCTATAAGAAAATTCAACTGATAGTTTTAAAACTTCAAAACAAAACAAAACTCTCCTGATTCAGATGGTTTCCCTGGAAAGTTCTGCCAAAAATTAGAAGAAGATTTAACACCAATTTTATACAATCTCTTCCAGAAAAAGAAGATGATGGAACATTTTTCAATTCATTTTATTTTTTTAAAATTTATTTTATTAAGCTAGGATTATCCTAGTACCAAAACCAGACAAAGACAGCACACATACAGATGCGCACAACACATACACACAGAAAACTACAGACCTATATCCCTCATAGACACAAACATCCACAACTGATATTACCAAATAGAATTCAGAAATGGATGAAAAGAATTGTATACTATAATCAAGTTGGCTGGTTCAATATGTTAAGAATAAACACAATCTACCATATAAGAGGTTTAAAAAAAATCATACTACCATATCAATAGATTCAGAAAAGCATTAAAAAAAAATCAACATTCATGATAATATGGGGTCGCACAGAGTTGGACATGACTGAAGCGACGCAGCAGCAGCAGCATGATAAAAAAACACTCAAAAACGTAAGAATAGAGGAGAACTTTTTCAACTTGGTAAATATTATCTATAAAAATCTTACAGATAAATTTAAACTTAGTGGTGACAGATTAAACTCTCTCTTAGATCAGGAACAAAGCAAGGATATTTACTGTCACCACTCACTCTTATTCACCATAGTATTATAAAAGTTTTCAAAGTTTTCATTTTTCTGGGACAAGTGTATACAAGCACATACATATCTGAAAGTAATAAAAATATCTTTAAAAATAAATGAATGCTCATCTCAGATGACACCATTTATGGTAAGTCCTCCTAGACCTGCCTACTTTAGACAAGTGTGCTCAGTGTTTCTCTCAGTTACAGCTCTTGTCACTGTTATAGCTGTCTGTTTATTCTTCTTCCCACTTTCAATCCTAATAGACTATGGTGCAATGCCCAGCACGTTGACCTATGATATAGAACTTTTATCATAAGAGTTGGTTAGGTGACAACACAAGCTGAAGTTAAAAAGGGAATTGTCATCAGACCCTCACTATCATGAATTTTGTAGGGCAAACTCATCTCATTGCCACTGACTTTAGAGTCAGTTGATGAGGCTCTGACTCCTGATTTTCTTTCAATGTGGGTACCAATCTGGGAGTCTCTGCTTCATCATTTCTTTCTTCAGCCACTTCTGTGAGAGTTGGAAAGAAGCACACTGTACCCTCCAGATTCCCCATTTTTTAAGGTACTTCTTACTTAGCATTATTCCTTTTACTAGAGTTACTTTCAGTTTCTCATAGCTTAGCATCTCATTGACGTCTGCACAGGTCTCCTCCAGGCTTGCTCATCTAATGGTCCAATTAACACAGTGCAGTGGGAAGCAGACTGGGTCCTTCCTTGCTTCACAGTCTGAATCCAAGGCTGACTATCAATTCCAATGCTTCCCATGAATTCAATTCAATTATTAAAAAATATATATTATGTGGCAACACAATGTCACTGAGTCCTATGAGGCTTATTTGTCTCTCATGCAAATAGAAACTCTGCAAACTCTCAGAGTTTTATTTGGATTCTCTTCTTACTATACATGTTATCTCAGTGCATAAGAAAAAGGATTTATTTATAGCAATATCACTGGAAAGAAAGAGCATCCTTTAGCAACTGAGAGCTGTCTGCACCATGATTAGGTAGTGAAAGTAAAGTGAAAGTGAAGTCACTCAGTTGTGTTCTACTCTTTGCGAGACCATGGACTGTAGCCTACCAGGCTCTGAGGAGCCAGGCAGGAGTACTGGAGTGGGTTGCCATTTCCTTCTCCAGGGGATCTTCCCAACACAGGGATCAAACCCGGGTCTCCCGCACTGCAGGCAGACGCTTTACCATCTGAGCCACCAGGGAAGCCCAAGAATGGAGAATTAGTAATTATTAATAGTTGTAGTAGAGTATTCTAGGCTAACAGCAAGGGTTGGGGAGTTAGAAAGTCTAGTTTAGAATCAGGTTTTCAATATGTATTAGTAGGTGACCTTGGGCAAATTATTTAATCTCTTGGGGGCTTAGTTTTGCTGCTTGCCAAATGTGGATATTAACATCTACCTCAGAGGATTTCATGAGATTAAAAAACTCAAGATCCGGTCACACAGTAAACACTCACTAAATGGCCATAGAGATAATGACAGCCACTTGTTTCTGAACTCAGCCTTATAGTAATCGGGCATTGCAGTAACATACCAGGATCTCTGGCACACGTATTGCATCCTCCTGAACAGCAAAGATTGGAGACAACCTTTGGAAATAGAATTCAATAGCCTAAGATCCACCGCTCATATATGATGAAGTGATTAAGAGTTAAGCCAAAGTCCAGAGGGCCATGTCACCGCTCCTCAAATTAAGTGCCATATTTTAAAATCAGAAAATGGACTTGAGTAGTGCCTTCACAGACCACTATATAATTCATAAGATGATTAAAAACAAGGTACAGAGTCACTGGCCCTCACAACATAAATCTTATAGGTTATTTCAGCTTTGAGAACACAATGAAAATATGTTTGGGAAATACAACAGAAGAAATTTCTGACAACTATAGTTGTCCCTCTTTTTGTTGGGTTCTGCATTTGCAGATTCAATTAGCTGCGAATCAAAAAAAAATTTTTCAATTCCAGAAAGTTTCAAAAAGCAAACCCTGAATTTGCTGTGAACCAGCAATTATTTATATACCAGAGCGGGTAGCCATTCCCCTCTCTAGGGTATCTTCCTGACCTAGGGATCAAACCTGGGTCACCTGCATTGCAGGCAGATTCCTTACCATCTGAGTCACTAGGGAAGCCCATTTATATAACACTTACATTGTATTTACAACTATTTTCANGCCATTCCCCTCTCTAGGGTATCTTCCTGACCTAGGGATCAAACCTGGGTCACCTGCATTGCAGGCAGATTCCTTACCATCTGAGTCACTAGGGAAGCCCATTTATATAACACTTACATTGTATTTACAACTATTTTCATAGCATTTACCTTGTATTAGGTATTATAAGTAATCTAGAGATGATGCAAAGTACAAGGGAGGATGCACATAAGCAGGTTATATACAAATTCTATTCCATTGTATATAAGGAACTTAGAGCACCAATGGATTTTAGTATCTCAAGGGACTCCCTCAAGGATACCAAGGGACAACTGTACAATACTTTCTTTTACTAGTAAAAAAAAAAAAAAAAAGGTAATCCCTATTATTGCCCAAAGCTCTAAGAAGTTTTTAGTACTTTTATTTCCTAAAAATGAATTTTCACAAACTTGAAAAAAATCTGCAGCAAGATTTATGAAAATCCTGAGGTACCATATTTTATTTCCTAGCATATCAAAATCATCAAAAGAGCCAAAGAAGAAAAATCCTGTTCTGTTCCTGTAACCACTCTTTTCTTCCTAGAAAGGTAAACTCACCTCTTTTCTGTGCCATCAAAGAAATGGCTTGCCATATGAAAGCTAATAGCTTCCATTTATGCCACTCATCTTGATTTAACTCATCTTGATTTAATATATCAGAGAACACAAGAGTGTGATATACTAAAGCGGACATTGAAGGTTTTGGTAGAAATATCCTGGGAAAGCTGTGGGTTATCATTAATACAAAAGATGAGAAAGCAATAACGTATATCTCATGAAAATGTGTGTTATGGCAACATTGGTGCCCTGTGAGCCTTGGTCAGAGTTGGCTCGGGTACTAGGTGTGCTGAAGCTACAAGAGCTCTGCTGGCTGCATGGGTAATGGTGCCTATCATCTCTAGGCTTCACTGTCTTGGGTGAATTAATCATCTAGATGAGTATATTAATAGTGGAGGTAAGAAAGTGGGTAGAGCAGGGGAGCTGGAAATTTCTGAGTTTGGAAAAGCAGAGAAGTTCCACAGAGACGCATGGCCATTACCAGTGAGAAGAGAGGCCCTGGAAGAGGCGAGGGCCACAACAGAAAAGTGATGGATATTGCTGATAACTCATACTTCTTTCACATTTCTGCCCAGGGCCAGCCCTATTGTCTCAAGTTGAGACAGCAGAAGAACAACTCATGGTAGTCATGGTACCATGGTGTTTTAAAACAAATTCACATAATCTTTGACATTCTTCCAACAGATGGTAGAATCTAATTCCCCTTCCTTTGAATATGTGTATGCTTTATTGGCTTGCTTCTAGTAAAAAAAACTTGTGATGATGCAAGATTTCTGAGACTAGGTCGAAAAGGCAATAGAGTATCCACTTGGTATGTTTATGCTCTCTTGCTCCCTTGCTCTCTCCTGACCCCCCTCCCTCTCTTACTATGCCTCTGTCTCCTGAGTACTCTGAGCTAACATGTAGGAAGCCTGACANCTTCTGTTAGGTCCAGACCATTTCTGACCTTCCTACAAACCTTGAAGTTCACCATTAACCCTAGCATAGAGCCTGTAGATCCAAAGGCTGCCTCAGGCCGAACAACTGCCAGGGAGGAAGTGCAACCCCACTCACCAGCAGATAATTGTGTTAAAGCTTTACTAAATAAGGCCTTGCCCACCAGAGTAAGATCCAGTTTCTCCCAGGGCCAGTCCCTCCCATTATAAAGCTTACACAAGCCTCTTAGCCTCAGCCATCAGAGGGCAGATAGAAGAAGCACAGTCTCAGAGAGGCTAAACAAAAACCATGTTACACAAAGTTAATCACCGTGGAAAAGCAGAAAGTTATGTCCCAGATGAAGGGACAAGATAAAACCCCAGAAAAACAACTAAATGGAGATACACAACCTTCCAGAAAAAGAATTCAGAATAACAATAGTGAAGATGATACTGGATCTTAGGAAAAGAATGGAGGTAAAGATTGAGAAGATGCAAGAAATGTTTACCAAAGACCTAGAAGAACTAAAGAACAAACACACAGAGATGAATAATACACTAGAAGGAATCCACAGCAAAATTACTGAGGCAACTATTAACAAACATAAAGGGAGAAATTTGCAGTAATACAGTAATAGAAAGGGACTTTAACAACCCAGCCACATCAAACGCTTTTACACAGTGAAGGAGACTATCAACAAAATGAAAACAGCCTCCTGAATGGGAGAAGTTGATATATTGCAATTGATATATCTAATAAAGGGTTAATATCGAAAATATACAAAGAACCCCAACAATTCAACATCAAAACAAACAATTTGATTTTAAAAAACAGGCAGAAGGCTTGAACAGACATTTTTCCAAAAAAGACACAGCCAGCAGGCCCATGAAAAAATGCTCAACATTACTCACTAATCATCAAGAAAATGAAAATCAAAACCACAACGAGATACTAACTCACACCTGTCAAAATGGCTATCATCAAAAGACAAAAAACAAACAAACAAACAAGTGTTGTTGACAGTGTGGAAAAAGGGAACTCTTGGGCACTGTTAGTGGGATTGCTAGTGGTACTATAGAAAACAGTATAGATTTTCCTCCAAAAATTAAAAATAGAATTGTCATGTGACCAGCAATTTCACTTCTAGGTATTTACCCAAATAAAACAAAAATACTAATAAAAAAAGTAATATGCACACCAATATTACTGAAATGTTTATAATAGCCAATATATAGAAGCAACTTAAGTGTCCATTGATAGATGAATGTATAAAGAAGATATGATATATATACATATATAATCATAATGGATTAGACATATAAGAAAGAAATCTTGCTTTATGTAATAACATAGATAGATTTAGAAAGTATTATACTACGTGAAATAAGTCAGATAAAGACAAATACCATATGATCTTGCTTGTATGGGGAATCTAAAAGTAAAGAAACAAACAAACAAAAAATGCATGCCAGTTCATAGATACAGAGAGCAAATGGATGGTTGCCAGAGGGGAGGGGTATGTGTGGAACAGCTGAAAGAGTTAAATGAGATTAAAAGGTACAAACATCTAGTTTAAAATAAATCACAAGGATATAATATGCAGCATAAGGAACATGGTCAATAGTACTGCAATAACTTTGTGTAGGGACAGATGGTTTCTAGACTTATTGCTGTGATCATTTCATAATATATATACATGTCAAATCACTATGCTAACCTGATACTGTATGTCAACTATATTTCAATTAAAAATGAGGATGGTTTTGGACTCAGGATAGTCTAAATATGAATCTTAAAACTCTAGTATTTACTAAGTCTATGATCCTAGTCAAATTACTTCACTTATCTGAATTTAAATTTGTCCATCTGGAAGACTGTGATAATACTATCACTGTGACAAGATTGTGATAATTCATATAGCTGTTGGAAAAAGTAAGTGAGCTGATAGTAAATGCTTAATGGTGATTATTACTATCATTAATTAATGATGACCATTATTATTGTTGGACTTCCCTTGTGGCTCAGACAGTAAAACATCTGCCTACAATGCGGAAGACCTGGGTTCAATCCCTGGGTCGGGAAGATCCTCTGGAGAAGGAAGTGGCAACCCACTCCAGTTTTCCCATTGTTGCATTCTACCATAACTAGCAGTGGAGAAATACTAATGTTTCAGCTTATGTTAGTTACCAAAGCATTCTTCCATACAGACAATTTGCCAATTAACTAAGAATTTTTCAGTGTATCCTTTACATTCCCAGAATTGTGCTAAACCTGTGGCAACTATAGAGGGATGAAGACTATCATCCTGGGAAATCAACAATCTAAACATCCTAAACTGGGATGACATGTTGAACAAGTATCTTCAGCTTCCCAGGCATGTGATGAAATTCTGATCTCCAAGTCTTTCTGTGAAAGGGCTATGGTGCTGTGGAAAAGGCTTTTTCACTATCTCTGGCTGCTATAAAAGAGTTCTGCATGTTATACACATCATGAGTATATAGTAGTCAATAGTCCTCTGTCCATGGAATTCTCCAGGCAAGAACACTGGAGTGGGTAGTCATTCCCTTCTCCAGGAAATTTCCTGACCCAGGGATGGAACCTGGGTCTCCTGCACTGCAAGCAGATTCTTTACCATCTTAGCCTCCAAGGAAGCCCCTCCATGTTCACTGGCTGCTACAAAGAGTTCTGAATGTTATACATATCATGAATATTTATCAATCAATGCATTATATTGGGTTGGCCAAAAAGTTCATTCAGGTTCTCCTATACCATCTTCCAGAAAAACCCAGATGAACATTTTGGCCAATCAGGCAAGAGTACTGAAGTGAAGTGCCACTGACTTCTCCATCTAATACATTAACTCTTCTCTATTTTCTAATATCTAATATTAATACCATATAATGAGTGTTTCTGAAACTATCTTCCTTTTAAAATAATTTTAATTGTTTAGCTACTATATACTAAAAAGTGCTTTCTATGTAATATTTAGAAACAGCTTAACATACAGTTCAACCAATTTGTTGAGTGCCTTATTAGGACATAGGTACAATTTAATGAAAACTATTAAACTGAAATTAAACCTAGTAGAGCATCCTAGGATCTGAAGAGGATATAAAATAATTCCTTGGTAATGAATGAAGTTTGATGACTAATTTTCCTATTTTAAGAGCTATTAATAACTTTGCAAAGAATGATTAGAAACAGTTCGCCATAAACTAATGACTACAGCATTTTAAATGCATGTATTCTAAAACAATTCAGAGAGCAGTCTTTGATATAATGTCTCATAGCTCTCCATAGAGGCATTTACACTTCTCTGAAAGAAATGTAGAGTTTTAATTGAAGCCCTGGGTGATTATCCAAGTCAAAGTAAGCCAAAAGTTATAAACTTGCTTTATAGCTTATAAAGATTCTGTCTTTCTAGTATTTTCCACAGTAATGAATATTGAATATCTGATGTTTATGAGCATTGGTGAAAGTGAAAGCTGCTCAGTTGTGTCCAATTCTTTGTGACCCATGGACTCATCCATGGAATTCTCCAGGCCAGAATACTGGAATGGGTAGCCCTTCCCTTCTCCAGGGGATTTTTCCAATCCAGGGATCAAACCCAGGTCTCCCACATTGCAGGTGGATTCTTTACCTATCAGGGAAGCCCAAGCAACATAAAAAGAAACACAAAATACTGGGGTATGACTGAGGCATTTAAAATTTTTTACCATAACTTTTTCATAACTAAGAGAAGGCTTTTTCTTTAAGGCAAAGTCCAATTTTTTTTTTTTTTGGATCCCTGAGTCAGACTATCAATCCTCTTTATAGTTCCAAACAACTCTATCCTTTTTTGCTATTAGACATACTCCTGTCCAACTTCCCAAAATCCCTCTGAAGCTGGTGCGCAATAATCAAACTACATTGTAAGCTTACAGGGGTCTAACCAGAGGTGAGTAGCTGAAAAGATCAATATATATGATTCCATGAATTGTGCCCTGAAACTTGTAAGTCTATTCTCATGTAATACTCTCAATAATTCTTGGAGTTGGAGAATGTTATGAAAAACTATGCAAGCTGTAACTTTTCATAGGTCAGAAGTACCCAGAAGCTTTGGTTTTTAATGTAACTTCCTAAGATAAAAACCAGTTTTCCTTTTCCAATCCGGGAAGTGAATGTCTGTAATACAACATAAATTACACAGTTTTTGATTTTACTGTCTAGACACCATCAGCCCCCTTAACACTACCTTCTCTGTCAAAAGTCTGGGCAGGGCCCAAAAACAACTGATGTCCAACGAAGCTTGGAAATATATATTCCTTCCAACTAAAGCTGGCAGGACTCTTGTGAACATATTTGAAGCCGACAAAAAGCAGGATTGGAAAATAAAGAATGGTTAAAAAGGTGGAGGGGTGGTGGCAAATACAAAACCCTTTCACAAATTAACAAGGCTCAATGGCATCAACTTGAATGGCTTGTCCCCACCTTAACTTCCAAATAAGGTAGTGTATCGGCCTTGCAGATAAATGTAGATATTTTTATAGCTTCATCATCCTTAGAGGCTCCACTGTCTGACAGATACAGATAATAAGAGAATTAAGTGCGTGCTCAAGAGGACAGCAACACTCACCTGGGTTTTTATAGCTCCTCTTCTCTGAGCTCAAAGTAATCCTTCAGCACAAGATGAGAGTACAGAGAAAAGAGACAAGCAATCAGTGCCTTGTTAAGGATGGAGGATTACAGAACCATATGAAGACTGGAGATTCACTACCTTTCTCAGATCACTCAACTGCTTTCCTCTGAGCCAGCTGTGGAAATGCTACATTAACCTAATAACAGTAGTAGAAATAAAAGTAGTGGCAGCTTTCATTCTTTGAGTGACTACTATATGCTAGGCATTATATTAGATGTTTCCTGTTTATTATTCTCATAACAGTATAGCTTTCAATTCTATGATACATTTGCTGCAGAGCCACAGAAAAAAGATCTGTCTTGGAGCATGCACATCTAAGGAAGCTTATTTAATGAATTTCCAAAACGGTGATTTTGAGGAAATCTTGCTTATATATAGCACTTTAACATTACAAAGACTTTCCACATTTGTTTTTTGTCTTCACAAAAGC
The DNA here is from genome assembly GCA_006410735.1 of Raphicerus campestris. Lineage (NCBI taxonomy): Eukaryota > Metazoa > Chordata > Mammalia > Artiodactyla > Bovidae > Raphicerus > Raphicerus campestris. The sequence goes on from SJYW01026758.1 coordinate 343,307, forward strand.
CTTGAGTAGCAAGAATCCTTTTTTCTAATTTGCATAGGAGGAAACCAGAGCTCAGGGAGACTGTGACCAGATATGTGACTTGAACAGAAGTGTCCTGACTTTAACTCTTCCTGCTTCACCAAAATCGCCCCCTACAAGAGTGGGCCCTGATAATATTGTGAATGCTAAACCACATTACACACAGTTGACTCCATTCAATTAACATTCACTAGTTTCAGAAAAACATCTATTTCTGCTTTATTGACTACGCCAAAGCCTTTGACTGTGTGGACCACAATAAACTGTGGAAAATTCTGAAAGAGATGGGAATACCAGACCACCTGACCTGCCTCTTAAGAAACCTATATGCACATCAGGAAGCAACAGTTAGAACTGGACATGGAACAACAGACTGGTTCCAAAAAGGAAAAGGAGTACATCAAGGCTGTATATTGTCACCCTGCTTATTTAACTTATATGCAGAGTATATCACAAGAAACACTGGGCTGGAGGAAGCACAGCTGGAATCAAGATTGCNGGGTTCAATCCCTGGGTCGGGAAGATCCTCTGGAGAAGGAAGTGGCAACCCACTCCAGTTTTCCCATTGTTGCATTCTACCATAACTAGCAGTGGAGAAATACTAATGTTTCAGCTTATGTTAGTTACCAAAGCATTCTTCCATACAGACAATTTGCCAATTAACTAAGAATTTTTCAGTGTATCCTTTACATTCCCAGAATTGTGCTAAACCTGTGGCAACTATAGAGGGATGAAGACTATCATCCTGGGAAATCAACAATCTAAACATCCTAAACTGGGATGACATGTTGAACAAGTATCTTCAGCTTCCCAGGCATGTGATGAAATTCTGATCTCCAAGTCTTTCTGTGAAAGGGCTATGGTGCTGTGGAAAAGGCTTTTTCACTATCTCTGGCTGCTATAAAAGAGTTCTGCATGTTATACACATCATGAGTATATAGCAGTCAATAGTCCTCTGTCCATGGAATTCTCCAGGCAAGAACACTGGAGTGGGTAGTCATTCCCTTCTCCAGGAAATTTCCTGACCCAGGGATGGAACCTGGGTCTCCTGCACTGCAAGCAGATTCTTTACCATCTTAGCCTCCAAGGAAGCCCCTCCATGTTCACTGGCTGCTACAAAGAGTTCTGAATGTTATACATATCATGAATATTTATCAATCAATGCATTATATTGGGTTGGCCAAAAAGTTCATTCAGGTTCTCCTATACCATCTTCCAGAAAAACCCAGATGAACATTTTGGCCAATCAGGCAAGAGTACTGAAGTGAAGTGCCACTGACTTCTCCATCTAATACATTAACTCTTCTCTATTTTCTAATATCTAATATTAATACCATATAATGAGTGTTTCTGAAACTATCTTCCTTTTAAAATAATTTTAATTGTTTAGCTACTATATACTAAAAAGTGCTTTCTATGTAATATTTAGAAACAGCTTAACATACAGTTCAACCAATTTGTTGAGTGCCTTATTAGGACATAGGTACAATTTAATGAAAACTATTAAACTGAAATTAAACCTAGTAGAGCATCCTAGGATCTGAAGAGGATATAAAATAATTCCTTGGTAATGAATGAAGTTTGATGACTAATTTTCCTATTTTAAGAGCTATTAATAACTTTGCAAAGAATGATTAGAAACAGTTCGCCATAAACTAATGACTACAGCATTTTAAATGCATGTATTCTAAAACAATTCAGAGAGCAGTCTTTGATATAATGTCTCATAGCTCTCCATAGAGGCATTTACACTTCTCTGAAAGAAATGTAGAGTTTTAATTGAAGCCCTGGGTGATTATCCAAGTCAAAGTAAGCCAAAAGTTATAAACTTGCTTTATAGCTTATAAAGATTCTGTCTTTCTAGTATTTTCCACAGTAATGAATATTGAATATCTGATGTTTATGAGCATTGGTGAAAGTGAAAGCTGCTCAGTTGTGTCCAATTCTTTGTGACCCATGGACTCATCCATGGAATTCTCCAGGCCAGAATACTGGAATGGGTAGCCCTTCCCTTCTCCAGGGGATTTTTCCAATCCAGGGATCAAACCCAGGTCTCCCACATTGCAGGTGGATTCTTTACCTATCAGGGAAGCCCAAGCAACATAAAAAGAAACACAAAATACTGGGGTATGACTGAGGCATTTAAAATTTTTTACCATAACTTTTTCATAACTAAGAGAAGGCTTTTTCTTTAAGGCAAAGTCCAATTTTTTTTTTTTTTGGATCCCTGAGTCAGACTATCAATCCTCTTTATAGTTCCAAACAACTCTATCCTTTTTTGCTATTAGACATACTCCTGTCCAACTTCCCAAAATCCCTCTGAAGCTGGTGCGCAATAATCAAACTACATTGTAAGCTTACAGGGGTCTAACCAGAGGTGAGTAGCTGAAAAGATCAATATATATGATTCCATGAATTGTGCCCTGAAACTTGTAAGTCTATTCTCATGTAATACTCTCAATAATTCTTGGAGTTGGAGAATGTTATGAAAAACTATGCAAGCTGTAACTTTTCATAGGTCAGAAGTACCCAGAAGCTTTGGTTTTTAATGTAACTTCCTTAGATAAAAACCAGTTTTCCTTTTCCAATCCGGGAAGTGAATGTCTGTAATACAACATAAATTACACAGTTTCTGATTTTACTGTCTAGACACCATCAGCCCCCTTAACACTACCTTCTCTGTCAAAAGTCTGGGCAGGGCCCAAAAACAACTGATGTCCAACGAAGCTTGGAAATATATATTCCTTCCAACTAAAGCTGGCAGGACTCTTGTGAACATATTTGAAGCCGACAAAAAGCAGGATTGGAAAATAAAGAATGGTTAAAAAGGTGGAGGGGTGGTGGCAAATACAAAACCCTTTCACAAATTAACAAGGCTCAATGGCATCAACTTGAATGGCTTGTCCCCACCTTAACTTCCAAATAAGGTAGTGTATCGGCCTTGCAGATAAATGTAGATATTTTTATAGCTTCATCATCCTTAGAGGCTCCACTGTCTGACAGATACAGATAATAAGAGAATTAAGTGCGTGCTCAAGAGGACAGCAACACTCACCTGGGTTTTTATAGCTCCTCTTCTCTGAGCTCAAAGTAATCCTTCAGCACAAGATGAGAGTACAGAGAAAAGAGACAAGCAATCAGTGCCTTGTTAAGGATGGAGGATTACAGAACCATATGAAGACTGGAGATTCACTACCTTTCTCAGATCACTCAACTGCTTTCCTCTGAGCCAGCTGTGGAAATGCTACATTAACCTAATAACAGTAGTAGAAATAAAAGTAGTGGCAGCTTTCATTCTTTGAGTGACTACTATATGCTAGGCATTATATTAGATGTTTCCTGTTTATTATTCTCATAACAGTATAGCTTTCAATTCTATGATACATTTGCTGCAGAGCCACAGAAAAAAGATCTGTCTTGGAGCATGCACATCTAAGGAAGCTTATTTAATGAATTTCCAAAACGGTGATTTTGAGGAAATCTTGCTTATATATAGCACTTTAACATTACAAAGACTTTCCACATTTGTTTTTTGTCTTCACAAAAGCCTTGAGTAGCAAGAATCCTTTTTTCTATTTTGCATAGGAGGAAACTAGAGCTCAGGGAGACTGTGACCAGATATGTGACTTGAACAGAAGTGTCCTGACTTTAACTCTTCCTGCTTCACCAAAATCGCCCCCTACAAGAGTGGGCCCTGATAATATTGTGAATGCTAAACCACATTACACACAGTTGACTCCATTCAATTAACATTCACTAGTTTCAGAAAAACATCTATTTCGGCTTTATTGACTACGCCAAAGCCTTTGACTGTGTGGACCACAATAAACTGTGGAAAATTCTGAAAGAGATGGGAATACCAGACCACCTGACCTGCCTCTTAAGAAACCTATATGCACATCAGGAAGCAACAGTTAGAACTGGACATGGAACAACAGACTGGTTCCAAAAAGGAAAAGGAGTACATCAAGGCTGTATATTGTCACCCTGCTTATTTAACTTATATGCAGAGTACATCACAAGAAACACTGGGCTGGAGGAAGCACAGCTGGAATCAAGATTGC
>SJYW01026758.1:350956-387555 GCA_006410735.1 Raphicerus campestris
ATATGCAGATGACACCACCCTTATGGCAGAAAGTGAAGAAGAACTAAAGAGCCTCTTGATGAAGGTGAAAGAGGAGAATGAAAAGGTTGGCTTAAAGGTCAACATTCAGAAAACGAATATCATGGCATCCGGTCCCATCACTTCATGGGAAATAGATGGGGAAACAGTGGAAACAGTATCAGACTTTATTTTTCTGGGCTCTGAAATCACTGCAGATGATGATTCCAGCCATGAAATTAAAAGATGCTTACTCCTTGGAAGGAAAGTTATGACCAACCTAGACAGCATATTAAAAAGCAGAGACATTACTTTGCCAACAAAGTTCCGTCTAGTCAAGGCTACGATTTTTCCAGTAGTCATGTACGGATGTGAGAGTTGGACTATAAGAAAGCTGAGTGCCGAAGAATTAATGCTTTTGAACTGTGGTATTGGAGAAGACTCTTGAGAGTCCCTTGGACTGCAAAGAGATCCAACCAGTCCATTCTAAAGGAGATCAGTCCTGGGTGTTCATTGCAAGGACTGATGCTGAAGCTGAAACTCCAATACTTTGGCCACCTGATGCGGAGGGCTGACTCATTGGAAAAGACCCTGATGCTGGGAAAGATGGAGGGCAGGAGGAGAAGGAGATGACAGAGGATGAGATGGCTGGATTGCGTCACTGACTCAATGGACATGGGTTTGGGTGGACTCCAGGAGTTGGTGACGGACAGGGAGGCCTTGTGTGCTGCTGTTCATGGGGTCGCAAAGAGTCGGACATGACTGAGTGACTGAACTGAACTGAACACCTACGGTGCATCACTCACTGTGCTCAGTACTGGAAGCTCAGAAGTGAAACAGCCACAGGTGATACAGGAAAGGAGTTCACAGATTAGCAAGGGAGACCTTCATGTAATAAAGTAATTGCAATACAGAGCAGTTTGTATTAACCACACAGGGGACATATAACTCTAGCATCGCTTCAAGGAAGAGGGGCATCTGAGATAGGGTTAATAGGATGAATTCAAGAGTTCAACAGGCAGGCCCTTCTTTAACTTTCAATGAAGAAAGGTAAAAGACTAACTTATGCAATGGAAGAACTGTGCCCAAGACCAAATACTGAGTAAGACTGACATAGGTTGCTTTTGCAGGCCAGATCATAGGACAACAAATTAAGAGGGATGGTTAATGTTAGAAGCAAATGAAGATACATAAAAAATAAAGAGGTCTTTCTCTTTTCCCTAAAGGTTATGTGCTCAATGAAAATGCCACGTTATGTTTTAAAACCAGNGGTAAAAGACTAACTTATGCAATGGAAGAACTGTGCCCAAGACCAAATATTGAGTAAGACTGACATAGGTTGCTTTTGCAGGCCAGATCATAGGACAACAAATTAAGAGGGATGGTTAATGTTAGAAGTAAATGAAGAGACATAAAAAATAAAGAGGTCTTTCTCTTTTCCCTAAAGGTTATGTGCTCAATGAAAATGCCACGTTATGTTTTAAAACCAGATGAACTTATCCCAACAGTTAAATGTCATCTGCAACTCTGACCATTTGCTAGAGTGGTAAACTAAAATATTTCAGCCCAATAAAAATATCTGCAAGATGCTTATGTTTGCTTTCTAGAGCATCTCTAATTGGGGCTGGTTAGAAGTTGAAATACTCCTGGTGAGCTGTACTGCCCAGGAGATTGCTCATGAACTTTTCTACTGGAGTGCTTTCGGGAAGACAGGAGCTAAATGTCAGCCTGACTCAGCAGTTCATCTCCATCCCAGGTTCACTTTTGACCTACCCTTTGGCTTCCCTGGTGGTGCAGAGGTTAAAGCGTCTGCCTGCAATGTGGGAGACCTGGGTTTGATCCCTGGGTCAGGAAGATCCCCTGGAGAAGGAAATGGCAACCCACTCCAGTATTCTTGCCTGGAGAATCCCATGGACGGAGGAGCTTGGTGGGCTACAGTCCATGGGTAGCAAAGAGTCGGACATGACTGAGCGACTTCACTTTCACTTTCACTTTGGCAATATCACTTCAAAGACACCAAGGTGGCATTCCCATCTTTTGAGGCCCAATATCCCACATCCTCTCTTTCATGCTCTTGTATCCCTTATTGTAACCCCAACTCCCTCTCTCTTCCTCCTCCTCAAACTTCCCATCACCACCCCTAATCTTCTGGAGAGGCAGCACATTTCTAGGTGGAAACTAAGGATCTCATTTCCAGCCAGTATTTCCCCCATTCTTCTCCTTGTGTCTTCCCATTTGCCCATTTTCTTCTCAAAATCCATTCTCTTGTAGGTTTTTATGCCAGTTTGTATGTGTGGGCAGGAGAGAAGCATTCTCACTGAATGGACGTAGTAGGGGGCCACCTTCAACAGAAGAGAAAAGAAGGTCATCATCATAGAATTTCAAAACTCAAACACCAAGATGGTGGTGTCACTCAGAATATTTTTTTTCCCCTCAACAGTTCAGTGTTCAGATTCACCTCTTAGCAGTAGGAAACTCGCTCTACATGGGACACCATCACTGCCCTGCCCATCTATATACAGGACTCTGCCCTGTCCACAGACTCTGCTGCTTTGTAGAAACCTACTCTGGCTTTTGACCCTGAAGCACAGCTGACAGAACCCATTAGGCACCCGACATAAACCCAGTCTATCCTTAGGCTGGAGAAGGAACTGGCAACTCACTCTAGTATTCTTGCCTGGAGAATCCAATGGAGAAAGAAGCCTGGCAGGCTATAGTCATAGGGTCGCAAAGAATCGGATGTAACTGAGCATCCCTAGGCTAGCCAACCACCTATGACTTGGCTGCCTGGCTCACAAAATTAGTACGAGAATCCCCATGTGGAAATTTAAAATTGAGAAACTGCTCAGTCCGATTGATATGAGGTAAACGCTGAACCACAGGGAAATGAAGTTGTGAGAAAATAACAGAATGAAGTAGATCCACAGAGACAAGAGTGAGCTTGAGGGAAAAGGGTGACTCCCTGTTCTGAGTGATTTTGTGGTTTCAATTTGAGTAAGTACAACAGACAGATTTTCCTCCTCCTGTTTCTTGCAGTAGCCATGGATAGGTCTCTGTTGTTTGCAAAAGCCCTAAAACAACCTGAATACAATGCAAAAATCATTGACCCAGTAACTGATTGCTAGTTTTAGCCTGGGGACAGATTTGATAACTCCTCATCAAGTTCTAAAACTTGCCAAAGATTCAAATTGAGTTACCAGAAACTGTAAGATTAGTCAGTCTGAATTATGCAAAATGGTAACCAAAAGTTACAGTGGCCTTTACTCTCTGAATTTCCTCACCCACAGGCTAGTCCTCAATGAAAACACAGCAAAGATCTCTCCTCTGTGAAACTATCCTCTTCCTTCACATTCAGTTACCCAAACAAGCCAGCTGTGCCTCTGTGTTCATCACGTATTCTGATTAACCCAAGAAAGCCATGGAGGCCTTGTACCGGGCTGTGTGTTCAGCAGTAAATATCAGCCAACTCTGATCAGGAGTTGGCATCTTCATCATCATTTCTGGTGAGAACATCAAGGTCTATTAGTTTCAAGTTGTGATTCTGGGTCACCAGTCAGAATTCATGTTTTTTAATCACTGCTAATTCTGTTCTTTCATTCTCTTAATCACTTCTGCTAAAAGAAAAAGAATGGCAGGAACTTATAAGAGTGCAAGATCCTGAGAAGCTGGTTTATTTTCTACAAAGATTTCCTTCCCTTCTTCCCATCACCCATCTTTGTTTACAAGTAAATGCCTCTCTATTGCTTTCCTTCAGCACAAATATTCACATGAAAAACATCTACATAAATAAGTGAGCGGTGTCAGAATCTGAAGAAATGTGCTGTGTATCAATAGCAGCTTTAAGTTCCTGCTATGGTTCAGGACACTCCAGTGACTCAAATGACCTTTCTGTTCAAGGATTTGCATCACTTCCTTTGTTCTAGCTTTGCACTATATGGAATTACAATAATGTGAGTAATTTTTCTTCTCCAAAAAAGAAACAACGCTACAAAGCACAGGAAATCTATCAAAACATTTTTGACAGTTGAGAAAATCACATTTTAATCTGTTCAATGAAATACAGTAACATTACTTTTCTACCAGAAAATGCCTGTTAACTAAATTGTACTAAAGCTACTTTAGCGATAATTCAAAGAATAAATTTACTTATTAAACTGAGCCAGAAAAGTGGCATTTAATTGATAACTAATTGCTACAGGAGGTGAGGAGGGAAAAGAAAAATTAAATATATGCTAACTTAGGAAAGTTATCTTACTCCAAAATTCTTCATGAGTCCTTAGTCACTTCAGTCGTGTCTGACTCTTTGTGACCCTATGAACTGTAGCCCACCAGGCTCTTCTGTTCATGGGGTTCTCCAGGCAAGAATACTGGAGGGTTGCCATGCCCTTCTCCAGGGGATATTTCTAACCCAGGAATTGAATCTGCATCTCTTATGTATCCTGCATTGGCAGGTGGTTCTTTACCAATAGCGCCACCTGAAAAAGCCCAAACTTCTTAAAATGCACCTAATAAATACTTTAAGACATACAAGCATGTATTGGATCTGATGTCCAGTCAGCAAAATGGTCCACCAGGGCAAGACCAGTGACCAGGAATAGTTTCAATCGCAGGCAGAAGGAAGAGGAATCATAGTGGGACCAGAGGCTCCAGCAAAAGGGATGAGGTTAATGGGTTCACCCCAGCATAAGGCAGGCTGGTGTTTGCCCTGAAGGCTGGAACAATGTGGTACCTAACGTCTTGGCATGTTTCAAGGATTCTCTCACACAAGAGCTAGAGCTCACTCTTTCAGTCTTTAGTGGGGGATCCAGGCAGAAAATTAGAAAAAGGGGTCAAGATATAAATCAGTTAATGAAACCAGGGCACGGCCTCAGCATATGAAATGAGCAAAGGTCATGACAGAGAAGGCCAACAGCAGAAATGATGAGGCTGACCCACTAACCTACTGACCAAAGGGTCCTTAAATCTCCTCTGCTAATAGCCAGACTGCTCCAAGAGTTTGGAACAGGACCAAGATAGCTGGTGAGAATGATAGACTTAAATTTCTGACTCGTAATAAATACATGATAAACCATATTATTGCTGTTGTTTATTGTGAACGGATTAACTGAGAGAAGGTGGGTCACACTGGAAGGAGTCTATGAACCTGAAAACTAGACCTGTCACGTGGAGAGACATGTTCAGTCGTGAAAGTTCAGGCAGGTGGGTGGAATCTCTGCAAAGATGGTGGCAGGAACCAGTGGGAGATAAGGCTGAGAGGTGTGAGGGTGTGTGATGGGGTAGAGATAGACAGACCACAGGGTCCACAAGTCAGAACTGGTCAGAGGCAGGTCCTAGGGGGCTGGATTACAGGGGCAGGACTCTAGTCCTCTACAGAGGGGAGAGGGGATATCCAGAAGAATAAAATCAAGAGCTGTACAAATAGGAGCATTGGCATGGGTAGCAGTGGTCCCAAGAGCAAGACTGAAGAGGGAAGGAGGGTAAGGAGCCAAGAGTTTATTTAAGCCATCACAAAAGTTCAGCATCTTAGTTATGGGGTTAAGGGATGCTGAGACCCAAAGCCAAGCATGTCATCCTACCCTCCCTCCTCTAAAATACAGAGAGAACAATGTCTGGGCATAATTCTATATGTATCCCTGCTCCCTCAATCAAAACGTAGGTGCATAGGAATTCACCAAGTTGCAGTTCACTTGTACTGAAGCTTGTATTATTGTATTGTTGACCTGGGGTCTGTGTTACCAACTGAGACACACAGAGTTAGGGTAACAACTATTTCCAGAATAGTGATAATCTGTGTCCCTATCTTTCACATATTTTTCACATATTTTGCCCTTTGAATTAGCTCTGGGAGGACTGAACAAGTCTGTGGGTGAATAGATGGAATTAACCCTTGTTTGTTATTCCAAAGAGCCAGGGGGTTTCCTTCCTTGAGCTGGGCCATTCCCAGGATCCCTGTTCAGACTCTTACTAAGCATGCCTCTTGCACATACAAGCTAAGGGCAAAGTTCTCTATTTGGTGAGGAACTCTGCCAACAAATATCAAGCCCAGATTAAATGTGTGGCTGGAGACACCGGCCAGCTCACCTGTGATTCTGCTAGGTGGGGAAAGTTTGGGGGCTAGTCTCATAGATGAAGGATAGAGGGATGGGCAGCTGCTGAGTTGAAACTTGTCTTCAGAAAGGAAGCCTTTGTCTCTCATTCTTCTTGATGTCCTCACTAATGGATGGGGTACCAGCCCCTGGTAGCATCAAACCTGTGGCTGTGCTAGTTGTATCAACATTGTATCAACAGAGTCTCAGTAAGTTATGTCTCTTTGTGACCCCATGGACTATAGCACACCAGGCCTATCTGTCCCTCACCATCTCCTGGAGTTTGCCCAAGTTCATCTNGCTGTGCTAGTTGTATCAACATTGTATCAACAGAGTCTCAGTAAGTTACGTCTCTTTGTGACCCCATGGACTATAGCACACCAGGCCTATCTGTCCCTCACCATCTCCTGGAGTTTGCCCAAGTTCATCAGTGATGCTACTCAACCATCTCATCCTCTGCTGCCCTCTTCTCCTTTTTGCCTTCAACCTTTCCCAGCATCAGGGTCTTTTCCAATGAGTTGTCAGCTCTTCACATCAGATAGCCAAAATATTAGAGCTTCAGCTTCAGCATCAGTCCTTCCAATGAGTATTCAGGGTTGATTTTCTTTAGGATTGACTGGTTTGATCTCCTTGCTGTCCAAGGGACTCTGGAGAGTTTTCTCCAGCATCACAATTTGAAAGCATCAGTTCTTCAGTGTTCAGCCTTTTTTATGATCTGGCTCTCACATCCATACATGACTACTGGGAAAACCATAGCTTTGACTATATGGACATTTGTCAGCAAAGAGATGTCTCTGCTTTTTAATATGCTGTCTAGGTTTGTCACAGCCTTCCTTCCAAGAAGTAACTGTCTTCTAATATGGGGCAAAAAGCCAGATACACTCCATGCCACTACTGTAGATTCTGCTGTCTCATGACTACAGTTGTCCTCTAGCCCCTAGCTATACAGCTTTTAAGCAGAGAGTTTTGAAGATTTCTAGTCTAGGTCCTGCTTAATACCAACCTACCACTTTACTGTCTGGGGAAGGGTCTCTGGTAATACCATATTTGGCTAGTTATTTATCATTTGATCAACAAACATTTATTGCCTACCATTTAATAAGAGGTTTTCTAAGAAATAATATTCAGGCCCTTTTCAGCTGAGGTCTCCTATGAACTTTTTACAACCTCATGAGGAAAGTCATCTTTTACATTTGCACCTGTTTCCAGTTTTTAGAAAACATTTTAATTTAAAATTTACTTTTTATTATCTTGATTGCAGTATAGCTGATTTACAATGTTTCACGTGTACAGCAAAGTGATTCAGTTATACATGTTTGGGAACTTACATATGTAAGTTCTTTTTCAGATTCTTTCCCATTATAGGCTATTACAAGACACTGAATATAGTTTCCTGTGCTATACAGTAGGTGCTTACCACTGTTTATAGGTACACATATATTTGTGATTATTTATTTTATGTTCTTCTCCCCAGTTAGACTGCAGGTTCCATCAGGGTAGGTTTCATATTTGTTCACTTTATCTGTTTTATATATGGCAGGCACTTAATAGTAATTGCTTGTTGAACAAACAAAAGCCATGTTACACTTTACAGATGACAAACTATACCCAAACTGTATATACTTTACATATATATATATATAAAACTATACTTATGTGCCCAAGTTTACCTTGCTAACAAGGAGTAGATCTTTAAGTTCCCTGGAGCTAAGGGTAGCCTCTTTTTATCAAGGCTCCTTCCAAAGGGTTGTCAGAGCATCGCAGTCACAGTGACATAGGTCAAATCTATTCAGAGACATCATTAAGAATAAGCTAGTCATCTCTAGTTCCTAAATAATAATGTTACAACTACCATTCCCTGATAGCTCAGTTGGTAAAGAATCTACTTGCAATGCAGGAGACTCTGGTTTGATTCCTGGGTTGGAAAGATCCTCTGGAGAAGGGATAGGCTACCCACTCCAGTATTCTTGGGCTTCCCTTGTGGCTCAGCTGGTAAAAAAAAAAATCTGCCTGCAGTGCGGGAGACCTGGGTTCAATCCCTGGGTTGGGAAGATCCTCTGGAGAAGGAAAAGGCTACCCACTCCAGTATTCTGGCCTGGAGAATTCCATGGACTGTATAGTCCATGGGGTCACAAAGAGTCAGGCAGGACTGAGCCACTTTCACTTCCACTACCATTATGTACACTCTGTCCCTCATCATAACAATGTTACCAGTGGAATCACATATGTCAAGGCCATCGCAATGTTCAGTACACTTCAATCTTCAACAACCTTGGACAGCAGCAAAGAGATATTTCACTGGAAATTGAAACTTGTGAATTACCCAAGATGATGTAACTGCAAAAAGGAACCAAAACTCAACTCCAGGTGGAATTTCACCTTGCAACACAAGAATTTTAGAAGTTCTTAAAAATTGAAAAGATATTAAATGTATAAAGATGTTAGAAATGTGAATTCAGGAACTTCCCGGCAGTCCAGTGGTTAAGACTTCATCTTCCAATGGAGGGCGTGTGGGTTTGATCCCTGGTTGGGAAGCTGAGATCTCACATGCTTCAGTGCAAAAATAAAAACATATAAAAGAAGGAATATTGCAAACAAGTTGAAAAAGGCTTTAAAAACAGTCTACTCCCATGGGTTTCCCAAGTGGTTCAGTGGAAGAATCCACCTGCCAATGCAGGAGACACGGATTCAATCCCTGATCTGGGAGGATCTCACATGCTTCAGAGCAACAAAGCCCATGTGCCACAACTATTGAGCCTGTGCTCTAGAGCCTGTGAGCCACAGCACTGAAACCCTCCTGTCCTAGAGCCCCGTGCTCCACAACAAGAGAAGCCACTGCAATGAGAACCCCGTGTACCACAGCTAGGGAGTGACGCCCCGCGTGCCGCAACTAAGAAAAGTCCCAGTGGCAATGAAGACTCAACAGCCAAAACCAAAAATAAATAAATAAAAATGTAAAAAGAAAAAGGACAATGCTATGAAAAGGAAAAATAAAGAGATGGGACTGCTTAAACAAAACAAAAGAAAAAGGAAATATGAATTCGCAACCAGTTCAAATGGTAAGCTTAACAGTAGAGATTCTTGAAATACTCATTCAGAAGATCAGAAGGATGAAGAGGACTTATACAAAGAATATTATTTTTTGTTTCAGTTGAATATGATGACTCACTCCAAAGTGAGGCAGAAAAAAGGCTGGGGCCCATACTGTTGTTTAGTCACTAAGTTGTGTCCAACTCTTTGCGACCCCACGGACGGGAGTCTGCCTCTTCTGTCCATGGTATTTTCAGGCAAGAATACTGGAGTGGGTTGTCATCATACCTGCCTTTTTGGTAGCACAAGCTTTAGTGGACTGGCCCAACCACAACTGAGGTTCAAACTCAAGAGATGTTTCTAATGTCACTTTCCCAACCTCCTGGCAGATTTCAGGCAGAATCAGCACAGGGGACCAAAATACCAGAGCCCTGAATCCCAACTCCAGGCACAGTCTCAATGTCTGGGTAGGCCCCAGGTAGCAAGGCTGCAGTCAAAGGGACAGAGGTCTCCAGTTTCCAGGGAGAGAAAGTAGCAAGACAGAAGTGCAGCTTCAATCCTTAGGGGCTTGAATGACTGCTTTCTAGAAAGACAGACAACCACAGAAAGGAAAGGGACTGATCAATCGCTGATGGAAGAGCTCCTCCTGCGTGGTCCTGCTAGGCACTTTAACATGTAAATAGATCAAATCAACATAACAAACTTATAGTGTGATCAAAACAACTCCAGTTTTTATAGATGATGAAACTCAAGGCTCAACTTGCTCAAGGCCACACAGCTAATAAGCTGTGGAACCACAATTTGAATGTATAGCTCTCCTCTTCCACCCCTCAAGGCGCTGGGAAGGGAGAAGGCACAGCTCAAGGGATGTCACGTGAGGCGGTCTGCCTCGAGTCACGTTTAACGCATGTGTCTCTACACGCCAGACTCTGTGTGCCAGGTGATCATGCTGGGATGAAGATGACTGATATACCTAAGACAAGTAGGCACCTCAAGGGATAATGGATTTGGAGGGCGGAGCAAGCTAAAGGTGCAGTCGGGCAGATCAATGGGGAGCAAGGGGCAGTAGGATCAGCAGAAATGAGTGGGTGTCAAGAAAACATGAAAATGCACAGGGCTCTAATGTGGCCCCTTTAATAAGAGGGGTGTTTTCTGAATACCTGCCCTCCTAGGCTATAATAGCATACCATCATACTTTGGTTTACAAATGAACATATCACATCTAAATGTATAGGAACACTCTATAGCATTTATGTGCGGGAGTCCTTGATATCTGAAAATGCTTATTCACTGACAGAAGCCCAGGACTTTCCAACTATTTTTCACTATATTTCTGATGTTTGCTTTTCTTCTCTTCCTCTCCATCTCATGCACTCTGCTACATTTAAATGAGTGGCCTTACCTTCCGATTAGGCAATGAAAGGCACGCCTGAGACCAAGCTGTCCGTTTGCTCAACGAATCAAGTGACTTTGACACAGGCCAAAACTCTGTAGTTTCTGCAAACAGTGAAGAATGTCAACAAAAACTAGAATGATAGTATTTTTTTCATGTTGGTGTCCCAGATAAGTAGATTTCAATGACAATGATCCACAGTAAGAAATACACTTTACACTGGGATCCACAACACACAAAGGAACATGTATACGTGCATGTGTGAGAAAAGAAGATGAAAGTTACATGAAACAATACCTGCCTGTGTTATGTGCACACTCTGATATTTCTATCAGAAATATTAATTCTAGTTCATTGCAAAAAAAAAAAACACACAAAAAGGGTAATGACACACTAAGTTGACTTTATGAGTTGAGACTTATGAGTTGAGACTTGTAATTTGACATCACTATCAAGGTCCAGGAAATTAGGACAAATCCATGGTGTTACAGAAACTCCCCAACTAGAGAAGGGTAGGAAAGGTCCAGGAACTGCACAAGCTCTTTCTCTTCTGTTGACAGTTCCAGAAAACAGTAAAAGCAAGAGGAAAGAAGGTGATCATAGACTTGGAAAAGCCCAGTGAAAAAGTAGAATTAAAAAAATATTTCTCCTTGCTAGTGATCCACCAAAATAAAGTGACTCAAGATTCCCACTAATCATTTTTTCCTAAAGGGAATTGAATGGTCTTTTTTCTTAAAAAAAAAAAAAAAGAAAGAAAGAAAGAAAGAAAGTATTATTTATTTATATGTTTACTTATTTATTTTTGGCTACTCTGGGTCTTCGCTGCTGTGCATGGGCTTTCTCTAGTAGTGGCGAACTGGGGGACCCTCTAGTTGTGGCGAGCAGTGTGTGGGCTTCTCACTGAGGTGGCTTTTCTTGTTGTAGAGCATGGTCTCAGGAGCATGGGCTCAGTAGTTGTGATCCACTGGTTTAGTTGCCTCTTGGCATGTAGGATCCTCCCGGATCCCAAGGATCAAACCCATGTCCCCTGCATTGGCAGGCGGATTCTTAACCATTGGTCCACCATAGAAGTCCTTTCCTCTAATCATTTTTGATGCCCCACATTGCTACAAAGTATTATTTACAGAGAAGGCATTGTTAGAAAACTGATTTTATCCAAACCTGACTCAGAATGTGTTAATTTATCCAAACCTGATTCAGAATGAGTGTGGGGCTGTGTGTTTGTGTGTGTGTGTGTTTTAAACAGGCCAAGGGACAGAGGCTGTTACATTTTTGGAATTTCCAGTCATTAGGCTGACTTCAGGGCAGGCGAGGGAACGTGTTTCATTCAGGGAACGTGTATCGAATCATAATTGAGCCCTTAGCCAGCTGAGGCCGGTAGGCTGTATCTTGTATATTTTTCTGCCTTTACTTTCCAGAAAATGTTGTAACTTAAATCCCTCTCATTTCTCCCCCTCACCAAGAAGCTTCTCTCTGGGGTTCAGTTTAGCAGCAATATTAATCCTCAGTTTCTTTCAAACCACTCAGAGGTTTCAGTTATCCAGTTGAGTGCTCACAAAGAAAAAAGCAGGCATGAACATGACAATCACACTATCCATTTTTCTTCATGTAATTATAGTTCCAAGATGCACATTTCTAAGCCCTTTCCCTACAAACACACAATTTCTCCAGTCACAGCCACAAACTGTTTGCCTCTATCATTAATGTCTCTTAGCAAAATATTCAAAGCACTCCTTTTTGGGGGGGTGGAGGGGACAAAAGAGCATGTGTGAGGGAGCACACTTCACTCTGAGCACTAGGCTGCTCAGCTGTGAAAAGGGGGTGACCACGGAAAAAAAAGGGACACATTTTTCCCTGTAGTTACAGACTAACTCATTACTTACCAGTCAAATGCACTTTTTCAGAATGAACCACAACCTATACATTGGTCAAAGCCTCTCCTATTTAGTGGACACCATCAACAACAAATACTGCTGAAATGAATTACTTGGGGAAGAAAATTAACTTTCCTTTGGGCATTCTTTCATAAAAGCTGGATTTCTACCCATTTAGTATGGCAGAAGTGGGAAAAAACGATGAAAGCAGTGATTTTCAAGGTCCCTGTAGGCCTTTCGGCAGTGGTCTGAGAATGACTTGAACTAACATTATGACTGTTGTAGCACATTCTGGGGCTCTTTGAACAACAACAACAAAACGTTCTGAGTGTCAGTTTTCTTTCCAAGAGTATCCACAGCCAAATCCTGACCCTGGACCCTGAGGTCTCCTGGAGTCCATGAAGATCTCAGCTTCCACCTGGGTGCTGCAGGTGGGAAGGTGCAGGAGCACAACCTCTCCTAATGCGAGGGGCTAGTGATGCTGCTTGCTAATCAACTCTCCAAAAAGTGAAAAAGATGCAAGTTCAGATGGAAACTATTCTTTCTCCTCTTAGTCATTGTAACTATCCTTGGTTCAGAATGTCATCAAAGAAAGGGAGGTAGAATCAGCTCCCAGCAGAGTCAAGTAAACAGTCTTCTTCCTCCTTATGTTCCCTGATTATGATGTCTGTTGTTGATGTTGGATGGACAGGAATACAAACAGCCAGGACACTGTCCTGGTAAGGATTCAACCCAAACAAGTGGAAATCAATGTGCTTTGATATGTATAGAGAAGCATTTGGGATTCTGGCCATGATTCCCAGAACCCAGAGACCAAAAGGCATGACCCTCTAGAATTTCTATAAAAGGCTGAGTGGTACAATCTGGTTGAAAGGTGATATAGTGGGGTTTTATACTTTTTTCTTAGCATGACTCAGAGTAAGAAACGTATTTTATGTTCCTAATTAATATACACATGAACACGAATGTATAAAGTGAAAGGTTTCATGAAAAAATATTAACCCTAGGTTGCCATATACTCTGACATTTTCTACTGATTCTATTATAAGAAAAATAAAAGAGCTAGACATGACCCGCTAAATTGATTTCATGAACCCATGATAGTAGATGGATAGCAGTAATTTGAAGATGCACACACACACACACAGTACTAAGAGCTTTGTCTTGAAGCTGTGCTCTGTTCAGAGTTAAACTGCTTGTATATTTGGAGAAGCCTGGGGAAGCTTGGAGACTAAGGAAAGCCTACAGCTTTAGAGATGCTTAGTAACAGAGTAACAGAGAAAACTGAAGAATTCGGTGCCCTTTTTAACTGTGGTCATTCCCTCTCCCAACAGTGCATGTTTTGGAGAACGGGGGGCCAAGAAAGCCAGGACCCTTGATAAAGGACTGAGATGACACACAGGAGAATATGAAAGCAAGAGCAAAAATGGTTCGAGTGCCTCAAAATAAAGAACGAGATTTAAACTTCTCCACATAAAACTCTTGAATTGGAAAATACATCTATATGACAAATATGAGTGAAACCAAGCTTTAATTACTCTCTTTCCCTGTAAAATGGAAGTTCCCTTTTGATTAAAAAAGTTAAGATTAAAATAGATGTATTTTTCTTCTATTTTTACCTTGTAACTGCACCAAGATTATTTAACTAACTTCAATTTTTTGGACTCATTTCAGGCTAAAAATGTCTAAGTTTATCACAAGCATATTTCTAAGTTAAAAAAAAATTATGTCAATATCTTACTTGTCAACAGTCTTCATTTTTACACAGCTTATTATAGAAGGGCTACATCTAAATGAGTATCTTGCTTTTTAGGTGTTTACTTAGAAACATAACTGTATTTTTTTTGAAGATAAAAGGTAAAATCTGAAAAATGAAACAAATTTCATCACCAAATGGAAATTAGTACATATGCATGGGGGGTTTATAAGAAAGAAGTGCTATGGGCAAATCAAGACTTTTAGTTATAAGAGACTCCATTTTTTTGGGCCACTGATTCACATTCACCACAGAAGCATCAGTTGGTAGACACAGATGACAGTGATGTGCGATGAGAGAAATCATGTGGAATGATTTCTAGGAATCTTACGATCTTTCAGCGGGTTTTATTTGAAGTTTTCTGTGGGAAGCACTTCTTATCAAATGTGCTATATAAAAGGTTGAATAGGCAGAGATTCTGACATAGAGTTAGAAAATTCAACCTCATCTCTTCATGGGTTATCATTAGCAAGCCATGAGTTTAAATGATTGGTTAATTAAGTAGAACAAGTTTAATGTTATCAGTTGAAAGAAATCCAGTATATTTATTCATCAAACCCCAATCCCATCTCACAAATATAAATTATTATAATCTCCCCATCCCCCAACCTTCTCCACCGTCTCCTTTCCACCCTAATACACCTTGTAGCATCTCCAAGCTGGAAAGAATATTAGATCTTATTATCACTACAAAAATCAAAACCAGCATGCCCCAACATCTAGGACAGTGTTGTATTCTGACCCTGCTGTTGTCTGTAGCTTTTACAAAATTCAACCTATGATTANAATTACTCTCTTTCCCTGTAAAATGGAAGTTCCCTTTTGATTAAAAAAGTTAAGATTAAAATAGATGTATTTTTCTTCTATTTTTACCTTGTAACTGCACCAAGATTATTTAACTAACTTCAATTTTTTGGACTCATTTCAGGCTAAAAATGTCTAAGTTTATCACAAGCATATTTCTAAGTTAAAAAAAAATTATGTCAATATCTTACTTGTCAACAGTCTTCATTTTTACACAGCTTATTATAGAAGGGCTACATCTAAATGAGTATCTTGCTTTTTAGGTGTTTACTTAGAAACATAACTGTATTTTTTTTGAAGATAAAAGGTAAAATCTGAAAAATGAAACAAATTTCATCACCAAATGGAAATTAGTACATATGCATGGGGGGTTTATAAGAAAGAAGTGCTATGGGCAAATCAAGACTTTTAGTTATAAGAGACTCCATTTTTTTGGGCCACTGATTCACATTCACCACAGAAGCATCAGTTGGTAGACACAGATGACAGTGATGTGCGATGAGAGAAATCATGTGGAATGATTTCTAGGAATCTTACGATCTTTCAGCGGGTTTTATTTGAAGTTTTCTGTGGGAAGCACTTCTTATCAAATGTGCTATATAAAAGGTTGAATAGGCAGAGATTCTGACATAGAGTTAGAAAATTCAACCTCATCTCTTCATGGGTTATCATTAGCAAGCCATGAGTTTAAATGATTGGTTAATTAAGTAGAACAAGTTTAATGTTATCAGTTGAAAGAAATCCAGTATATTTATTCATCAAACCCCAATCCCATCTCACAAATATAAATTATTATAATCTCCCCATCCCCCAACCTTCTCCACCGTCTCCTTTCCACCCTAATACACCTTGTAGCATCTCCAAGCTGGAAAGAATATTAGATCTTATTATCACTACAAAAATCAAAACCAGCATGCCCCAACATCTAGGACAGTGTTGTATTCTGACCCTGCTGTTGTCTGTAGCTTTTACAAAATTCAACCTATGATTATAAATGCATGTTCAGTTTTGGGTACACTTGATTTATATTAGTGTGAGATTCAATGGTGTCTACTGCCAAGATGGAAAGATTTGTGAATAAAAAACACATTTCAACAGCAAAGAGGAAAGAGTTCTCTCTTACCTGCGATTGACATGGGTAATATTATATACCTATATGTGGCAGATGCCAGATTTGCTTTACACATCCTAATGTGCAAATTTTGGGCCAAAGGCAGAAAAGCACAACTTAGTCAAATGACATTCTAGCAACCTCAAGAAATGAATCTCAGATTTGGAGTGGACTTTAGTCCATTCCAGAGTAAGACTACATAGTTCCCAAGCTGTGCTATTCGGGAATCCTGGAAGGAATGCCAGACCCTGATGGAGAACAAGGCAGAAAAAAAGATGGGAGTACAAGTTAGAAATCCAGTGTATCAGACAGCCAAATCCCTCTGGGCCCCAAACAGGAAACATGATTAAGGAGTAGTTCTCCTGGTGAACTTAGAACTGGAAATCAAAATTTTAGATCTGAGGGAGCACAGGCAGGCTTTTCTCAACCCTGCATCCTTTTCAACATTAGTGAAACTAATTTTCATGGTGCCATCACCCTCATCCTATCCCATAGTGCTCTCTGCCTCTGAAGACTGCCTCTCTCTGCCTCCCTCTGGTTGCTGCTGGTATGGGTCAGACACACCTCCAGGACGTTCCTTAGCACCAGNATTAGTGAAACTAATTTTCATGGTGCCATCACCCTCATCCTATACCATAGTGCTCTCTGCCTCTGAAGACTGCCTCTCTCTGCCTCCCTCTGGTTGCTGCTGGTATGGGTCAGACACACCTCCAGGACGTTCCTTAGCACCAGACGTAACTCTGCTATAAAACCCTATTCTCCAAGTGTCTGCCACTGGTCTGCCTCCCTAGCTGGACTGTGAGGTCCTTGTAGGCAACAATGGTATCTAATTCACCTACATCTCCACAGCATCAAACACTGAGTCTGGTGTGTAGTAGACAGTTGTTGAATGTACAAACATACACAAGTGATCCAACTATTATGTCTTCAGCTTCAAAATCACAGTCATTTTTAACACAATCATGACACTCATCGTTACTGCTATAAATAAATAATAAAATTTCAATATTTCTTTTTTTTAACTTTTTTTTTATATTGGAGTATAGCCACTTAACAATGTTGAGATAGCTTCAGATGCTCAGCGGAGTGACTCATATATATAGTATCCATTCTCCCCTAATCTTCCCTTCCACCCAGGCTGCCAGATAACATTGAACAGAGTTCTCTGTGTCATTTAGAAGCATTTTATCCATTTTAAATACAGCAGTGTGTCTGTGTTTATCTCAGACTCCCTAAATATCCCTCCTCCTGACTCTTCCTGGTAAACATAAGTTTGTTCTTTAAGTCTGTGAGTCTGTTTTTGAAGAAAACTTCTGAAAGTTTTCCATGGAAAACTTCAATTTTTTTAAACAAAATAACGACAGAGAACTCAAGGCTAACACATTTTTAATGAAGTCAAAGATTTACTTACACATATTCAAGTCAAGCAAAATACTGATGTAATTATTCATCTCTATCAAAATGACAACTTATACCATAAGCCCATCTAGCTATGAAAGCAGGCTAAAAGTTGTATTCCCTTTAATTTGCTCTGTTAAACTAATTCAGGTTTGTCCCCGTTGATTTGTTGGGCAAAATTAAACCCACCCTGTACTAATTCGTACTTCTGTCTTCATAGCCTGCTGTGCTCATTTCTCTGGTCATATAAACACGATGAATCTAAAGTCCAGTGATCTATTCTTTCTATGTGATTCTACTCCTCCATCAGTGCTCAGTTTTAGGAAGACAATGTACATTATTACATTGTTTGATGATGACAAAGTAAACTAGGATGGTGTTACATGCACACATTTTTAAATGGAATTTGTTGTTTGAGATTACGCTATACATTTGGATGAGAAGTGCCTGTTTATGAAATGTGCCTGAGGACTCTGACAGATTTAATGCCTAATATCAGTTTAGGGAAAGCAGTAAAAGCCAACTTCAAAGGTCAGGGGAGCATTCTGATGGAACATCAGGGATTTCGCTACAGTAAATAAAGATTCATCTACTAAATGGGGTGAACAATGCACTGCAGTCCATTTAAGGTATAAATGAAACCTTTTCTCATTAAGATTTCAGTTATTTTACCTTCAATTATGGTACCTCTTGATTAGGAGAATGAACTCTACCACATGTCCAGATCTCCAGTCAGGAAGCTGGGCTTTCTGAAGCGGTTACAGATTTTAACAGCAAATGCTGTCAAGTAAATAATAACCATCACTCATTTTCTAAACACACATCTCCAAATTTAGATTGAGTTTCATGAATCATTTATTTTTGATGCAAAGACAGTAGAAGGTAAATCTGTTCAAAAGTCTTCAGTAGATTTTTCTGTATTGTGGATTACGTTAATGGACTAGATACCTAATTTTGAAGAAATCTGAGCTCAGTAAGAATTCAAAAACATGCAAAAGCAATTTCACAGCATATCTGAATTATAAGGGACCAATCCCTGCCTTCCTAATTTTATGATTCTAAGGATCTCTGCAGAAAGCTTATTTTCAGCTAATAGTATCTAATAGAAGTCACTCCCTACTTATCATTACATTCTTTCTTTTCAAGGCTTTCAAGATCAACTGCATGGGAGTAGATTACATTATTAGATGCATCCAAGTTTCCAAGAAACAGTTCAATTTCCAAAAGCTTATTGCCAAGAGTCTGAAAAGAAACACCCTGAAAGGGAGCAGTTGTTCTAACCAGTTTGAGGTGACAATTTATCAAGAACCATTAATCTGCTGCCATGTGAGGCACCTCTAGCTCATTCACTTTCCAGTTTAGTAAGAGTCTGGGTAATTTCTAATTATGNGTCTTCAGTAGATTTTTCTGTATTGTGGATTACGTTAATGGACTAGATACCTAATTTTGAAGAAATCTGAGCTCAGTAAGAATTCAAAAACATGCAAAAGCAATTTCACAGCATATCTGAATTATAAGGGACCAATCCCTGCCTTCCTAATTTTATGATTCTAAGGATCTCTGCAGAAAGCTTATTTTCAGCTAATAGTATCTAATAGAAGTCACTCCCTACTTATCATTACATTCTTTCTTTTCAAGGCTTTCAAGATCAACTGCATGGGAGTAGATTACATTATTAGATGCATCCAAGTTTCCAAGAAACAGTTCAATTTCCAAAAGCTTATTGCCAAGAGTCTGAAAAGAAACACCCTGAAAGGGAGCAGTTGTTCTAACCAGTTTGAGGTGACAATTTATCAAGAACCATTAATCTGCTGCCATGTGAGGCACCTCTAGCTCATTCACTTTCCAGTTTAGTAAGAGTCTGGGTAATTTCTAATTATGGCTTAGGGCAGTTTTCTCACCTGAAGTTAAACAGAAGTTTGAGGAAATGTGTGCATTTTAAAAAGCAATCAACCAGCCTGCTGGTAAATAAGGCACAATTATTCATGAACTGTGCCTAGGCAATTTGGGGGTTTCATGTAAATGAATTATTTTTTTTAACTAAAATGAAAAAAAGAATTAGTTTTTTAGGAGGGAGGCAGGTAAAATGATTCACTTAGTTAATGTCCAAGTTATATTGTACATCGTTAGTGTATAAAATGAAACTCAGGTAGCAGTTTTATATTGATTTAATGATCCGTTAAACTCAACAACTGGCAACAAGCCCTTCAAGCAAAAATAATCATACTTTCGTAAGAAGTTCAGTTCTACCACTAATTAGCTGTGTGTGACTTTGGATCAGTTACTTAACCTTGGTTATCCAAGACTGAGTCCCCTTATCTTTTAAGTAGAGCTAATATTAAAAATAATGCTGCAGCTTCCCTGTTGGCTCAGTGGTAAAGAATCTGCCTGCCACTGCAGGAGACACAGGTTCAATCCTTGGGTCAGGGAGAACCCCTGGGGAAGGAAATAGCAACCCACTCCGGTACTCTGTCCTGGGAAATTCCACAGACAGAGGAGCCTCGTGAGCTACAGACTACGGGGTTGCAAAGAGTCGGTCATGACTTAGCAACTAAACAACAAAAATAATAACATTATCCTTTTGTTATTCACACATACACACACACACAACTTGGTTGGTTATTAGACATGATCTTAATGCTCACCTTGCCTTTGGAAATAATATAATTATGCTTTTTCCTAACGAAATAAGAAGCCGGGACCAAAATGCTACTGCTGCTAAGTCGCTTCAGTCATGTCCAACTCTGGGACTCCATAGACGGCAGCCCACCAGGCTCCNGAAACGAACAGAGATCATTCTGTCGTTTTTGAAACTGCATCCAAGTACTGCATTTCGGACTCTTTGTTGTCTATGATGGCTACTCCATTTCTTCTAAGCCTCCTGCCCACAGTAATAGATATAATTGTCATCTGAGTTAAATTCATCCATTCCAATCCATTTTAGTTCGCTGATTCCTAGAATGTTGATGTTCGCTCTTGCCATCTCCTGTTTGATCACTTCCAGTTTGCCTTGATTCATGGACATAATATTCCAGGTTCCTATGCAATATTGTTTTTTACAGTATCGCATCTTGCTTCTATCACCAGTCCCATCCACAACTGGGTGTTGCTTTGGCTTTGGCTCAATCCTTTCATTCTTTCTGGAGTTATCTCTCCACTCATCTCCAGTAGCATATTGTGCACCTACTGACCTGGGGAGTTAATCTTTCAGTGTTCTATCTTTTTGTCTTTTCATCCTGTTCATGGGGTTCTCAATGCAAGAATACTGAAGTGATTTGCCTTGGGCAATTTATTTAATCTCACCCAGACTCTGTGTCATCAATTTTTAAACACAAATAATGATAACAATGAGTTCAAAGAGTTGATGTGAACATTCAGTGAAATGCATGTCATAAATCCAGCACAATGTCTGGCAAATGGCAAGCACCCAGTGACAATTAGCTAATAATATTAATGGTAACAGTAAGCTGAGAACTGATGCATGAGTAGGAATAGCCAGATAAAATGCAGGAGAGGAAGGAGGAAGAATGCCCTGGGTGAAGGAGGAATGTATGCCCATAAAAGCAATAGTATGGTGAGTCAGGAAAAGAACCTGGCTTGAGCCAAGGGTTGAGAGGCACGTGGGGTGGGGTCAGAGATGCAGCTAAAGCTGAAAAGGCAAGCAGAGCCCAGCTCAATGGGTTTATCAAACTCAATGGAGGCCCTTCTAGAATTTTAATCAGAAGAGGAACAGGATGAGATTTGAGTTTTAGAAAGACCAGCTTGGCTACAGTGTGGAAAATGGAATGAGTAGTAAGAGACAGGAAACAAGGAGATCAGTGTTAATAATTTTAAAATAATGCATTGGCTGTTGTGTAATTTCAGTTAGGGAGATTAGTGTTACATGAAATATTTATATATAATAATTCAAGAGGGCCTTAAAGTAATTATTATCAGCTTACTGATATTAGCTAATTGTTGAGTTGTTAGCTGTTTAGTCACTAAGTCATATCCAACTCTTTTGTGACACCATGGACTGTAGCCTCCTGTAGGTTCCTCTGTCCATGGAATTTTCCAGGCATGATAATACTGGAGTGGGTTGCATGTTCCTTCTCAAGGGGATCTTCCTGACCCAGGGATCAAACCATGTCTCTTGCTTGGCGGGGGGATTCTTTAACACTGAGCCACCTGGGAAGCTAACTAGTATTTTATTAATTCATTTGTTCATTCACTCAGAGAGCATTTATTAACTTCAATGTAGGCAGCAAACTATGAGAGATTTCAAAGACATCTCTGAAGCACCCCACCCAACATGACTGCCTGAATTCCTTTCTCTGGTTGGAAGGTCTGTCACGCTGGGGATCTGATCAGAGGCAATGGCAAAAGTGATGTGGGGAGGGACGACACACCAGCAGAAAACTCAACCTGGGAAGCAGTGCTACAGAGCAGATTAGGATGGAACCTAAGGCATGAAGACAACTCCCCATCACCCTGGGATGGGGAAATGTCGCTATAACTGCATCAGTTACAGTAGACTTTTTACTGCTCAAGGAGCAAATCTTCCATGACCCACTGGGACGTGAATAAAAACACTTCATGAAATGTTCTGCCCTCTATATTTCAGATGGGTTAATAAAATTATTACCACAATTCTATGAAATAGGTATGATTATGTCCACTTTACAGGTGAGAAAACTGAGGCAAGAGATAGTCCCCAAGGTTACAGGATTACATTTAGTCTGATGTTCTTATCTATTACACTATGTGGCCTCTGGCAGTAGGCCACCAGCCTGATACAAGAGTGAGGTCTTTTTTTTAATGTATGCCTCAAAATCTGATGGAGAGACAGATCACTGCCCACTTTAGCATCAGGAAGGCAAAAATTTGAAAGGTTTTATTATAGGAATAAAATGAAATAGATTATTAAATATATTCACAGTCTCTTAACAGGAAATTGGACCAGCCTCAACAAATGAGTACTATTTTGAAAGAGTTTTAAAAATCTACCTTACTCTTTTAAACAAACCACAGTTTTGCCATATGGCCTAGGACACATCAGAAAGGGTTCAAATGTGGTTACGTGCTTATCAGTTTAAAACGGAGCAGGTCATCTCACAGACTCAAAGATGGAGAGGCATGGCAAAGGAGATAAAAGAGCTGAGAGAATGTGACCTGTTACTCTTGGTTTTCTGCTAAGGCAGGGTGGGAAAGGAAAAAAAAAGCTGATAATCTCAGTGAGTAATAATCCAAATATGCTTTTTCTTACAGATCAAGCAAAGTTCTATCATCCACTCGTGTAGTGAAGCAGGTGGAGAATAAGCACATTTTAAACTATGAGCTCTATGAGACATTTCCAGTGTGAACCAAATAAAGACAAAATGGGGGGGGGGGGCGGAAATCCCTAACCCTCCATATAAGAAAGAAACCAGCAGCTTCTTGCAATGCCACTTGATGCCAATAGCAACCGAGAGTCTTGAGCCCCGGCTCTTAGCAGGCAATAAGAAGAATCCCAGGCCAGATGGCATTTTAAAATCCAAGCTCACTCTATTTGTCTCTCCCCACTAACCTACCTTGTGTTTAAAGCAATCACTGTCATTTTCACAAACTGCAATATTTTAAAGTAGTCACCATCCTTTGAGAACACAAAAAGCTCTAATTACTATGAGTTTTAAAGTAGAGAGAATAAAATTATGCAATTTGTGAAACCATTTCCAATTAAACATACACACACATACATACACCCAACACCCTACACTGAATACAGCTTTTCCAACCCAGACACCACAGCTCAGCAAGCCAGTCTTACATTCATTCACTTGTTAGTCCCTTTCTGCGGGACTCTCTCCACCGCTGAAAAGTAACTTGGGACTCCGTACATCTATGGGAACCGAAACCCCGTTCCTTCGTCTGGACAGCCCTGATCCCAGCTCCTGGCAGGACTTGTGGGTTCAGGTCACCAACGCACCCTCAGAGCCCTTTGCCCAGCCTCCACCCGCCCGCCTAGAAGGGCACCTCTCCCTGCCGCCAGCTCCCTGGGAAACCGGCAGAGTTGCACTGTCTTTACTGCTTTTTAATCTTTACAAATAAAAATGCTATGAGATGGATTCCCCACCCCACCCACCTGCCCGAGTCTGCACGACCACACTCGGTCGGGTCCTCTCCAAGGCATTCAAGCTGCGCCGGCAGCCGGGAGGCGTGAACAATGAACTTCTCTCTTTCGCACACACACCCTCTCCCCTAAATGGGAAGTTCTGAACTAGCCTGGGGGCCAGTTCCGCGATTTCCCCGGCAAGTCGGTCGCGCTCGGTAGGTGAGGGCCCGGCGAGCATCCCGGGCCGCACCCCTCGCTTCTCCGGGCGGGCAGTTACCTCCTTCCTCCGGCTCGGCGCCCCGGGGCGGGTGATCAGGGCCGTCTCCTCGCACACCACGGCCACGTCCTCCACGAACACGCAGTCTGGGAGGCTCTCGTCGGCGGGCAGCTGCACCACCTGCAGCCCCAGCTTACTGCCCAGCACGCCCACATAGAGCTGGTGCTGCCGCTCAGCGCGGGCGAAATCCACCTCGTCGCCCTTGGTGCGCCTCAGCGCCTGTTGGGCGAGGGACTCGGGCAGCGCCCGTACCACGACATGGGTGGCCCGGCCAAAGGTGGCTGGGTGGCCGAGAGAAGCCATGGCTCGGGGTGGCGGCGGGGGGCGAGGCGGTACGGTCTTGTGCGGGAGCGCTCGCCTAGTCTGCGAGCGCCCGGCGGCTCCCCTTGGCAGCCGGCGAATGTGGTGCAGCGGGAGCCCTGCTCGCGCCCGGAGCCCTGCCCGCGCGACTGAGCATGCCCAGAGCTCCGGGCTCCTGCCCGCGCGCAACCCGCGCGCCCACTCGGCACTCTCGGGTTTGCAGGCGGCCCGTCGCATGAAGTCGGGGTGAAGGCGGCGGCCGAGGAAGCGGGGCGTTCGAGAGGTGTGCGCTGGTGGGTGGCTGAGTGGGCGAACCTCGGCCCAAAGGCGCGGGACCTGAACCTGACGTTACCTGTATTTCGCCGCAGGTGCACCCCTCATATTTGGAGAGCGGCTGTGGTCTGCGCAGAGCGACTGGAAGGGGTTGCTTGGTGGTCGGGAAGCCAAGAATGGGATGATTCCTTTCTGGAGAGATTCTTTGACCTCTCTCCCTACTCTGCTATTCCTAGGTTCCCCAGCATGTGGTACTGCCCCCAACCCCAACCTCCCCCTCCAGTTCCCAGGATGAGAATCTGTCTTTGTACCCAAGTCCGTGTTACCTTGGGGCTTGTCAGATGGTGGTAAAGAATCCACCTGCCAATGCAACAGACACAGGTTCAGTCTCTAGGTCTGGAAGATCCCCTGGATAATGGCAACCCACTGAAATATTCTACACACTCCAGTATTCTTGTCCTGATAATCCCATGGACAGAGGAGCCTGGTAGACTACAGTCCATGGGGTCCCAAAGAGTTAGACACTACTGAGCATGCGTGCATGCCATGTTACCTTGACTTTCTCTGCAAATGACCCCCTCACCCCATGCCAGACTCGAGACTGTGAAAAGGATCTTATTTCTTCCTGTCTGTAAGGACAAGAAACACAGAGAGAAATAGATATACAGAAACTCACAGTGTTTCAAGGACAATCGGTTCTTATGAATAGAGTGGGTGCGTGCCTGCTCAGTTCCATCAGTCCTGTCCAACTTTTTGGACCCCAAGAACTATAGCCCACCAAACTCCTCTGTCCGTGGGATTCTCCAGGCAAGAATACTGGAGTGGGTTGTCATGATCTCGAGGCGATCTTCCCAACCCAGAGATCAAACCAGTGTTTCCTGCTCCTGCTACTGCTGCTGCTAAGTCGCTTCAGTCGTGTCCGACTCTGTACGACTCCATAGACGGCAGCCTACCAGGCTCCTCTGTCCCTGAGATTCTCCAGGCAAGAACACTGGAGTGGGTTGCCATTTCCTTCTCCAATGCATTAAAGTGAAACGTGAAAGTGAAGTCGATCAGTCGTGTCCAACTCTTAGTGACCCCATGGACTGCAGCCTACCAGGCTCCTCCATCCATGGGATTTTCCAGGCAAGAGTACTGGAGTGGGGTGCCATTGCCTTCTCCAGTGTCTCCTGAGTCTCCTGCATTACAGGCAGATTCGTTACAGAGTCACGGGGGAAAGTGCTAGAACACTGTGATTATGTGTGATTCTGGAGTTTGTGCCTCCAGAATAGGGAGGAAAAGACCAAGTATGTTTTCATCAGCCATAGATGAGTGCTCACCTTGAGCAGTTTCAGACGTGGAGCATCACAACTCTTTTGTCTTTGGGAAAGAAGGTTTCCAAATTCCTCCCTTGCCTTCCCCTCAGGCCTGTTCAGACTCTGTGAAATTCTCATATTTATTAAACGTTTCTTTTCTCATGCCCCTCGGGAGTTCCTTTTCCTTCATAATGGTGCTAGGCTTCTATTTTCCCATCTCACATATTACAGAAAAAATAATCCATGGGTTCTGCTCGTTTTGAGGGGAAGATCCACTTCAGCTTGTAACTCCAAAATCATCTCAGTTAATAATCTTCTTTCCTCAAATTCTGTAGCACATTTTTAATTTAAAGATTAATTAGATCATAGAACATTAGATTTGAATGGGATCTTAGAAGCACTTTCATTTAACTCCCTACCCAGTGTTCCGGAATTCCAGCTAAAACATCTATGACAGTCACCAGTTCTTTACTTGAACATTCTAAACTCACAAAGTGTATTCTACTTCCAGAGTTATCACAAGTAAAAAATTTTCGTTTGGGGCTTATATACCCCTGGTCCCAGTTCTGCCTTTTGCCATTATCTAACATGCTAGTGTTCTTTCACAAGGCAGCATTCACACATCCGAAGACAGTTCTGCTCTGCTTGCTACCTGACACTCCCTCCCACTCGCTGTCCTAACCCACCCCGGGGTTTCAGGCTAACCCACCAAAAATGAACTAGTGATTGGTTTCTAAATCTCAATATTCTGATCATCTTCCTTTTGGTTCATACCAGTTTGCCAGTATCCCTTTTAAACCATAGTATCTAGAATAGAAACAATTCCTCCTGTGTGACCTGACTCTCACAGACTAAGTAGGACCCTTATTCCAGGTGCTAGGCTTCTATTAATACTGCCTAAGCCCCTGGAGGAAGAAACAGTGACCCACTCCAGTATTCTTGCCTGGGAAATCCCATGGACAGAGGACCTGGTGGGCCACAGTCCATGAGGTTGCAGAGTCGGACACAACTTAGCAACTAAGCATGCAAGCATGCAGTGTAGGTTTCAAGGAGAGATCTAGCTAAGGATCCTGGAACAGTTGTCTCAGTTAAGCACAGAGGAGATGTGATTTGCCTTCTCTCCTCTCTCTCTCAAGGATGACTTGAATTTACCCAGATGACATCGCATTTCTCAGCTCTGCAAGTGACTGGTTTTAAGTGAAGGACAGCTCCGACCTTGATGCTGGGAAGTGGGACCAAAAGTAACATAACAAACCTTTGAGACCTACTGGGTTCTACTTCTGAGGCAAAACTCTCAGGGGACCTATGCTGTCAGCATGAAATTAGTGTTCAGAAATTACTTGATGGTGTCCTCAGCAGGGGATTCCCACCAGTGCTACTGGTGAAAGTAACCTCATGTGGTGAGGTTGCCCAGGCTAAAATATGGGACTTTGTTCCCCTCTTTACTTAACATTGAGGTTTCATGTACCTTCATTGGTCCCCACCTAGCAGGCTTAATTCATGCCCATGCCTTGTTAAAGCCTGAATACTTTGCCACCAAGTACTCTGAGCCTAATTATAAACAAAGTCCCATGTATCCATTCTGGGCCCATGTCAACCCAGCAGCCAATTAAAACCTAAAAGATTTTTCCTATAAATTGACATTAGCCACATGTTCCATACTGAAATTGGGCCTCTTTTTTTTTTTTTTTAATCTAATTTTGCAGATACCCCTAGTAAATGTTATCTGCATCATTCCAACTTGCCTCATTTTGATTCTGTCATCCTGTGCATTATTTATTACCTCTAGTTTTGTGTCATCTGAAATTTGATAAGCATGCCTTCTGTCTTTTCTAAGCAGTTGTCAAAAATTGTTAGAATGTGTATGTTGGTGAAAAGAATAATAAAGACAAACTCCAGTAAATTATATTTACATGTCTTCCTGCTTGAGTGATGAAGGACTATTTTTGGGAACATGGACTTTATTGAGTATAATATATATATAAATTCATTTTCCTCACAGATATTTATTGAGAATTCTCAAGGCACATTACCATGTTATGTACTTCAGGGACATACAGGCAGCTTTCAAACATGATCCTTGACCTTGAAGAGCTTACTGGGAAAACAAGACATCCAAAATTAGAGCTATGCTAAGAGTACATGAGAGAGATAATCAGCAAAGTGGTATAGGAAGCTAAGCAAAAAAGAAAGCACTGTGGCTAGAAGGAGTGAAGCAGAGCTGCTTGAAGATGAGTGAACTCGCTTTAGGCTTTGAATAATTTTGAGGATGTGAATACTTGGAAGAATAGAATAAGAATCCCAAGGAAAAGTATGTGCAAATGCCAAATGCATGTCCAAGGAACAACAGATCAGCTCAAATCATGTATGCATTGGTTAAGATAACTCGAGCTGCTGTAACAAAATGACCCCAACACATAGGGTGGAACCAAATTAATAGTGTATCGCTTGTTCACTTAAAAGCTAACACAGATGTTCTTGATTGGTTCCTGACTCTTCTCCAAACAACATACAGGGGTCTGGCCTCCTTCCATTTTGTGGCTCCATCACTTTCAAATATAGCATCCAAGTTCACCAGGCTCACCTTCCTCAAGCTGAAAGAAAATTATAAGATGCAGTATCCGATGTAAGAGGCTTGATGGGCCAGGCCAGGAAGTGATATACATCACCTCTGCTCACTTTCCTCTGGCTGGAACTCAGTCATACAGCTACAGTGACCAAAGGGAAGAGCTGGGGAATAGTCTTCCATGAGCCCGGAAAGGAGAGGAAACAGGTTGGGGAAATAGCTAGCTGGTTTGTGCCCCAGAATACAATGGAGAAAATGGAGAATAAAGGTAGAAAGGTTTAAGCTTTCATCACTTGAGCAGTGGAGAGACATATGGTGTGGAGACTGAGCGTAGCTTCCAAAGCCAAACTTTGTGGGTGGAAGCTTGGCTCTGCTATTTTCTTATTGTATGCTCTTAGTTGTGTTACTTAAAAACTCTTTGCCTCCTTTTCTTCCTCATTTATGAAACTGGAAACAATGAACCCATTATCATAGGATTATTAGGAAGGTTAAAATTAATAATACAAATGTCTTAGTAAAGTGCCAGAAATGGTATGTATCACCTAGTAGGTGTTCCTTAAATATTATCCATTAACAGGTTTGGGGGAGTTTGTTATTGCTTTGGATTTTTAAAATTTTATTAGATTATAGTTGATTTACAATGTTGTGTTAGTTTTAGGAGTATAGCAAAGTGATTCAGCTATACATATACATATATTCACCCTTTTTCAGATTCTTTTCTCATATACGTTATCATGGAATATTGGGTAGAGTTCTCTGTGCTATATAGTAACACTGACAGGTTTTGAACAGAAGGCTTTGAACATGATTTCCTACCAATGGCCAAATCACATACTCACATCCCTTGAATTATCAGAGTCATATAGCTATCCTAATGCTTTCCAGCAGAACCCTTGACCTTCCTAGACTGATAGACCAAATCTCACTCACAAGTGTAATCATAGATTCAATACACATTTTTGAGTCTTTGCTACATACCAGGTACAAGAGATGTAATTGTGAATTACATTATGGAGCGTATGGTCAAATTGCTCCTTTTTCTCTTCCACAAATTTCAAGATCTTTATAACTAATGCCCTGTTTAAATTCTCTTTGGAATACCTAGAACTGTTTATATGCTCCTGGCTGGACACTGACTGATACGGAAGCAATTTTTCTTTTCCATTGATAATATATCAATCAATCAAGATCTACATTTGAAGTCAAATTTAGATAGCAATTATTTCAAGATTAAAATAGACATTCATGCCTTACTCCTTTATTACCCCATTTTAAGCAGATATAGTATTTGCTTTCATTGGAGAATGGGTGTTTGAGGGTAAGGGTTGGAATCCTTAAAGAGAATGAAGGCTCAGTGGTGTCCTTATCCATCCCAAATACTGGAAATACTAGATCAAGTAAACACCATAAATCTGCACTCTGACACTAAGTCCTGAGTGTTTTCAGATAAGAATCATTAAGTTTGACGCAAGGAGTTTTACTGTGGAGGAAACTGACTGCTTCAGATTTCCTTTGACGTACAGTCAGTAAGTTACGTTTGGTCAAACAGCCAGGCAGCATTTTATAGACAAGAAAATGGTTCCAGGGTTCTGGTTCTTAAAGTCAAGATTTGTAGCCTCTAATCTTGGCTTCTTCAACTTTCATCTGGGAATTCATTCTTTAAAGAAATATTTACCAAACACCTACAATGTGTGTGAAAGAGAAATAAAAGCAGTGAATAAGGCATAATAAATCGGACTTTGACTCCTGCCCCTTCTGCGTCTTAGCTGTGTAATCTTGGTGTGCCCAAGACTCAGGCTTCACTATTTTCTGTCTTGCTTTAAACCAAGGGGACTGCCCTTCATGGACCATATCATCTGGTATCCCATTATTGTTGGCTTTGGCCAATGAGAAGCTCTTACAGGAGATGGGAGGACAAGAGGAAACAGAAATCAACATATTTATTCCTCTTACTCCCTTCCTGCTTTTCATGGTTCTAACAACAACCAGACATAGTTTCTGTCTGGTAGTCCCTCATTTTGGTGATTCTAGCTCCTGGCTGGGTTCTTATAACCTCATGAAACTACTTACATGAAAGTAGTAAACAGCACATTTTAAAGTTCTCTTTTAAGTATACAACATTGTGAATATTAAAGAAAAAGAGGATGCGAAGAAAAGGCAATTCAGCATTTTCAGAAAGAGCATTTGGCAATATTCAATGCATGAGGCTGTGCTTGGGGCTATCCACCCTCTCCAACTTCTCAAAGTATTTTTTGGCACTGTGAATGTTGATCAGTGTAGTTGCAGAAGGGATCAAGGGACTAACATAATGTTTGATGTAAGGATATTGATGAAAGCAGCGAAGGGAGAATTCCTAACTTCAATGCTCTGGAAAGAAGTAGCCAGTTGACTCCAACTCAGCTTAAACCAGAGAAGGCAATGTCACCCAACTCCAGTACTCTTGACTGAAAAATCCCAGGGATGGAGGAGCCTGGTAGGCTGCCGTCTATGGGGTCGCACAGAGTCGGACGTGACTGAAGTGACTTAGCAGCATCAGCAGCAGCTTGAACCATTTTGTGATGTTCTTTGAATTATCTATATCTAAGGGTGGTAATGGCTTCCTGTTTTTGCTAGCCTCTGGGTGCCTCAACATTCCTTATTCATTCTCTTTTACTTTGCCTATACCTCTAAAAACATTTCCTTTTTAAAAGAAATCCTACTAAACATTCTCTTCAAAAATTGTCAGCTGAGCATGCTGTTTGTTTTTGACCAGGCTTCTCATTTGGGTGAGTCACTTAAGTTTATGTGGCTGCTCTGAAGCTGAAATATGACAGCATGTACAAAAGGGTCTTAGCATTGTACCTGGGACCAAGAAATGATGAATGATAACCACTAGTATTAGTAGCTATTGCACTCTTGTGCCAGACACAAACGAATGCTAAAGTTTCCATCTACCTCTGTGTAAAATGCCCATTTCTACCACTCAACATACCCAAGTTCTCCAAATGAGTTAATACAGTGCCTACACACTCTAAGCACTAAGTACTCTTGGCTCTTCAAAGCTCACCACCCCCTTCCACACAAGCAACATTTCCCTTTTCTGAACTTCCATAAGTTCATCTTTCTATATTCTTCTTTTTATGTTGCTTATTACTTTCTCTTAGCAGTGTAATAACCCACTGATGCCAGAATCATCTACTTCATATAACCATACGAAGGGCTAAGGAGATCAGCAAAGTATTCTGAAATGTGCAAAGTACTACATAAATGTACTGAGTGTGAATAACAAGTTTCTCATGTATTATGATGATATGTAGAGATTAGTGTGACCCTGCCACTTAATACTTTTTTCAGTGTATCAGAGTTTTTTTTGCAATATTACCTTTCCAGAAATATTTTTCATAATTGTTCCATATGTCGATTTGTGGGGAAGAAATAGATTTGGGGTTTCTCTGATGGCTCAGACCATAAAGAATTTGCCCGCAATGCAGGAGACCCGGGTTTAATCCTTGGGTTGGGAAGATCCCCTAGAGAGGGGAATGGCAACCTATTTCATTATTTTTGCCTGGAGAATTCCATGGACAGGGAAACATGGTGGGCTACAGTCTATGGGGTCGCAAAGAGTCAGACATAACTGAATGACTAACGCTTTCACTTCATTTCTACATACATGTTTGTGGAAAAGAAATAGATTAGGCTCTGATAAGTCCCCTTCATTTCCTTATGAAATCAAATTGCCTCATTTCCTTATGAAGAGAAATGTCCTGTGTGCTCTCTCCGTATCAACCTACAATTGTTTGAGTGTAGGATTAGATCACATATGTCCTGGGAATTCTCCTTCCAGTTTTCCTCTTTTGCATCAGTGATAATGCTCTCTGCTGGCTTCTTTTCCCTAGTGCTCTGTCTCTCTAGAGCTGTCTCTCTCTGCTTCTGTTTCATTGTTTTTAGACGTTGATTAAGTCTTTAGTTTCAGTCTCCTTTCCTCTTCTGCCAGCTTGAAATGCTTCTGGGTAGACTTATCCAGGCCCATGACTTCAAATATCACCTCAATTTCATCAGTGCCTAAACTGTCATTGCTGGTTCCCCACTCTCTCCTGAGCTTCAGGGCTGCCTGGAATTCATCCCTGCTTTTCAATTTAGTTAAGTACAGTTGTTCACTCCTGTCTGACTCTTTGTGACCTAATGGATTGCAACATGCCAGGCTTCCCTATCCATCACCAACTCCCGGAGTTTACTCAAACTCATGTCCATTGAATCGGTGATGCCATTCANAATATTGTTCTTTACAGCATCAGACTTTACTTCCATCACCAGTCACATCCACAACTGGGTGTTGTTTTTGCTTTGGCTTGTCTCTTCTTTCTTTCTGGAGTTACTTCTCCATTGATCTCCAGTAGCATATTTTTAGTCCCACCTTTTTAAAGTCCCACCTTAACTCCCATGTAAACATGCCCAGAACTGAGTTTCTTGTGTTCTGTCCAGACTGCTCCTTTTCTCCTTCTGTTCTCTTTTCTATCCTCACAATTGTTTCTCAAGCCAGTAATCTGAAGTTCACTGATCATGTACTGTTGAAGCCTGACTTGGAGAACTTTGAGCATTAGTTTGCTAGCATGTGAGATGAGTGCAATTGTACGATAGTTTGAGCATTTTGTGGCATTGCCTTTCTTTAGGATTGCAATGAAAACTGACCTTTTCCAGGTCTGAGGCTTATCTTTAGCTTCACTTTCTTCTTTGTCTCCAAATTGAATCAATCAAGTCTGAGAGATCACTCTCCTTAAAGTGGCTCAAATCCATCCATATCTCTCCATTCACTCTGCCACCACCAAGTCCAGAATATAATCATTGGTCTCATGGATTCTCACATGGCCCTCCTATTTAGAGTGGTCTTTCTAAACTACAAATCTGACCATGCTACTCTCTTGCCTAAATCCTCCAGTGGCTCCCCT
Source organism: Raphicerus campestris (assembly GCA_006410735.1). NCBI lineage: Eukaryota > Metazoa > Chordata > Mammalia > Artiodactyla > Bovidae > Raphicerus > Raphicerus campestris. The sequence goes on from SJYW01026758.1 coordinate 384,112, forward strand.
GTACCCTCAGAAAGAAGTCCAAATACCGTGGGCCACAAGACCACCTTCCCTATTCTCATTCTGGTCACTTTTCTCATTTTTCTCTTACATGGGCCTCTGGACATCATATTGTATCCCATGGAATGTGCTTGACCCCATTCCTGCTTGAGCAACTCTTAATCCTTCTTTAAGACTCAGTGAAGGCATTACCTTACAAGAAGCCTTCTCCCCCTCCCCTGTACCAGTCCTGATGTGATCCACCCATATTCTTGCTTTCACTCCTGTTATGCAATGCCATGTTACTTGCCAGTCTAAGGAGATCTTGACAGACACACACACATCTTTTTTATTGCTGAATCTTCAATTCAGGTGCTTAATTAAAGCAATGAATGGCATTTGCTTCTCCCTACTTGCATCAGTTCACCTTTATAATAATGGGTTTCTGTTCCTACAAAATAAGAGTATACCAAGACCCCTTTCAGTTTCCAGAGTCTCTGATTCTATTGCTCCAATGCCTGTTAATTGCTGCGGGATAGTAGAGAGTTAATGGTTTGGGTTTGAATCCTGGCTCTGTCACAGCTGTGTAATCTTGCACAATTTGCTTAACCTTTCTGAGCCTCAGAGCCTCCTCATATGTAAAACAGGAATAGTAATACCAATCCAGGATTGGTATGAAAGGATTAAGTAAAATTAACTTGAATGACATGTGAAATATGTTCTCCTCTTTCTTCCTCCTGGTAAGACAGTCAGTATACAAATAGCCCTTTTTAAAAATCCTGGCTCCACGCCTTGTGTATGTGTGTAGAGGTTAATAAGATGATCCATGTAAAGCTTTGTAGCATATAGATAGAATAAGCACTCAACAAATGTTATTGGCTTTTCTGATGATGATGATTAAAAAAATGAGGAGGAGAAGAAGAAGAAATATGCAAAACCTGACAACAACTGTCTTTCAGTGGAAGTTACTCCTTTTTCTCCTTCCCATTCAATTCATGGTTAGGTAAATCTTTGTTTTCTCATTCTAAGGTCAAATCTCATTACAACAAAGTTGTTACCCAGCTTTCCCTGATGAATGGGAATCTTCTGGTATTGAGTATTAGTGAAAATTTAATACATTTTAAACAATTTAGGTCATTTATATTTCATTTGCTTGATAATGTACAGATGAAACTCTTAGAAATATAGGCCATGTAAAAAACAGTGTCAAATTATTTCCTATACACTATGACTTGCATGAATGGAGAGTTTGCAAGCCTCTAGTGGTTTTATGGAGAGGGCCTCACCATCCCTGTTTTCTGAATTCTTACTTCTGAGGTGGTTGCTACATATGTCCTTATTTCACCCTTCACCTATTTTCTCCTCTGAATCATCTTTTCTCAGCTCTTCCGTGTCATGAATTTACTTTTCTCACTCTTCATTCCAGTTATTTAGTGCTACATAACAAACTACCCTCAAACTTAGTGACCAGAAATAGTCTTTTTATTTTTCCAATGATTTTTAGATAAGGAATTTGGGAAGGGCTTATGCAAGTGGTTCATTTTTGATCATTGTGGATTTCATTGGGGTAGCCAGAGCTGGAGGCTCCAAGATGGCTCCCTTGCTCACATCTCTGCTGCCCCCATGTTCCTTGGCTTCTCTCTCTCCATGAGATGAATTTCTTTCTCCAGGACCTCGCCATGTGGCTTGGGTTACTCACAGCATAATGGTCTCAATGTGGTCTCAGTTCATAATTAGCTGTTGATTTCCTAGAGGTTGTAAGTGTATGCTGCCAGGCCATTTAAAGGTTACACACAGCACTAGTATAGCATCATGCCTGCCATTCCATATTGGTCAAAGCAGTTGCAGACCTATCCAGATTCAGAAAGAAAATAGGCATCACTTCTCAATGGAAGGGAATGCCCATCTTTAATCAGCTACATTCTTATTCTCCAGTTTTGTTATTATTCTGGTATAGTATTTATGTAACTTCTTCAGAGAATTTGCCTTCCATTTCATAAACTTTCAACTTTTCCTGAATTACAATCAGGGTCCATATTATAGTTTATTTACACAGCTAGCTCTATTTACTGACTAGTGCTAGGCACTAGTATTGTCTTACAGAGAAGATGGCTATTTATCAAATACTGCATAATTAAATACAAACTAAGTGCTATAAAGGAAAAGGACTGGACACCTGGGGCATGTATGATATCAGAAGTCTCATCTGTCTAGGGTATCAAGGGAGGTTTCCTGAGGTGGTGACTTTTGAGCTGAGACTTTGAAGTCTGGGTAGGTATTAATTAAGATTGGAGAGAACATTTCAAACTAAGGGAGCACATGAGCAAAGACAAAGAGTGAGAAGAAGTTCATCAATGAATCTGGTATAAAGGACACAAAATTAATACACAGAAATCTCTTGCATTCATACATACTGATAATGAAAGATCAGAAAGAGAGATTAAGGAAACAATCCCATTTATCACCACATGAAAACAAAACAAAGCAAAACACCTAGGAATAAACTTACCTCAATCAGTTCAGTTGCTCAGTCGTGTCTGACTCTTTGTGACCTCATGAACTGCAGCATGTCAGGCCTCCCTGTCCATCACCAACTCCTGGAGTCTACCCAGACCCATGTCCATTGAGTCCGTGATGCCATCTAACCATTTCATCCTCTGTCGTCCCCTTCTCCTCCTGCCCTCGGTCTTTCCCAGCATCAGGGTCTTTTCCAATGAGTTAGCTCTTCACATCAGGTGGCCAAAGTACTGGAGTTTCAGCTTCAACATCAGTCCTTCCAATGAACACCCAGGACTGATCTCCTTTAGGATGGACTGGCTGGATCTCCTTGAAGTCCAAGGGACTCTCAAAAGTCTTCTCCAACACCATAGTTCAAAAGCATCAATTCTTTGGCGCTCAGCTTTCTTTATACTCCAACTGTCACATCCATACATGACCACTGGAAAAACCATAGCCTTGACTAGACGGACCTTTGTTGACAAAGTAATGTCTCTGCTTTTTAATATGATGTGTAGGTTGGTCATAACTTTCCTTCCAGGGAGCAAACGTCTTCTAATCTCATGGCTGCAATCACCATCTGCAGTGATTTTGGAGCCCCCCAAAATAAAGTCAGCCACTATGTCCACTGTTTCCTCATCTATTTTCCATGAGGTGATGGGACCAGATGCCATAATCTTAGTTTTCTGAATGTTGAGCTTTAAGCCAGTTTTTTCACTGTCCTCTTTCACTTTCATCAAGAGGCTCTTTAGTTCTTCTTTCTGCCCTAACAGTGGTGTCATCTGCATATCTGAGGTTATTGATATTTCTCCCAGCAATCTTGATTCCAGCTTACACTTCATCCAGCCCAAAGTTTCTCATGACGTACTCTGCACATATGTTAAATAAGCACAGTGACAATATACAGCCTTGACATTCTCTTTTTCCTATTTGGAAACAGTCTGTTGTTCCATGTCCAGTTCTAACTGTTGC
>SJYW01026759.1:18428-71988 GCA_006410735.1 Raphicerus campestris
CATGCACACCCACACACACACACACACACACAGTACTCCAGCCCTGCCTGGACCCAGAGAGATGAGGTTTAATCAGTGATACCTGTCACGCTGACCAAGGGAGGCTGCTTTGCCTGTGGCGCACAGATAACTGGCGCTTCCTTCCATGAACCTGGGTCTTCAGCGAGTGTTTTTCAAAAACTTAAGCTTCCTCTTTACTACTCTTCCCCACGCGCCCCATACCCCCAGCTGGACTTCCCGGAGCAGGCTGAGGGCTGAGGAGGCGGGGAGGGCAGGAAGGGGTTAAAGCAGCCCATCTCCACTCACCCACCCCCCACCCCTGAGGCCGGTGGGGCTGTGTCACGGCCCCAGCTGCTGCTGGCTTCAGACCAACTCCTTCTGGATGGATCCAGAACCTGCCCCCAAACCCCCCTCCCAGCTCCCCAGCCTGTCTGCCTGCAGCCCCAGGCAGATGAGACCCAGATGTGAGCTGGCAAGGCTTCCAGCACTGGGCCCTGCCACCCAGATGCCAAGTGTGTGTGCGTGTGTGCCTGTGTGTGTTGACTGTCTGTGCGGAGTGGGGGCGGGGTGGTGGAGCAGACGCCCAGCAGCTGGGCCGCTGCCTCGCCCGTAAACAAGAACATGTGACGCTCCCACCTCCTTGCCTGGCGGAGCCAAAGAGCAGGGCGACCGGAGCTGCTGCCGCTCAAAGAAGACGTCCAGAGCGCCCGCCCCGCCCAGGGCCAGACTTCACCGTGCTCCCCTAGAACCTTCTCTCCGGGGGCGGGAAGGGACCCAGCCGCCCGGACGGCGTCGCTCACACCCCCGCCTCTGCCGGCAGCTGCCACCTGGACCCCCGCCCAGCCTCACCTCGCGCACCCCGGGGGCTGCCAGGCCTCCTGCCGCCTTTAAGATGTGTCCCGGCAACTGGCTCTGGGCTTCGGTGACATTCATGGCCCGCTTCTCCCGGAGCGGCTCGAGGTCTCCCGTCCGCGTGAGAGGCGCCCTGGAGGAGCCGCCCGCCGTCCAGCACCCCTTCCTCAACGTCTTCGAGTTGGAGAGGCTGCTCTACACGGGGAAGACTGCCTGTAACCACGCCGACGAGGTCTGGCCAGGCCTCTACCTCGGAGACCAGTAGGTACCGGGAAGACCGGGGCCACGGCTGTGTGTGTGCGGCGCGTGTGTGTGTGTGTGTGTGTGTGTATGTGCAAGAAGAAAGGAGAAGGGTGGCAGAGAGGCGTGGAGTTGTGCTGTTGGTTCCACATTGAGGATGGAAGGGAGGGGGTACATGGGTAGAGTGGAGGCTGGAGGGTTGGGGAGGGTGGACAGGATTACCTACCTGCTAAGTCACTTCAGTCGAGTTGGACTCTTTGTGACCCCATGAATTGTAGCCCACAAGACTCCTCTGTCCATGGGATTCTCCAGGCAAGAATGCTGGAGTGGGTTGCCATGCCCTTCTCCAGGGGATCTTCTCAGCCCAAGAATTGAACCTACATCTCTTAGGTGGGACAGGATTACTGATAGACCCAATTCTGGATAGACAGGCTCTGTTCAAGTGATCATGTCATTCATTTAGCACAATGCATTAGCATTTTCATATGCCAGTGCTGTGGGCTGGACATCATAGATGACTTATCTGACCTTCCATCTTTGTTCCCTGAAATAAAGCTATCACTGGGGCCAGGAACAGTGAGTGGTAAGGCAAGGGGGTGCCCCAGATGACATTAATGGTAAAGAACCTGCCTGGCAATGCAGAAGATGTAAGAGACATGGGTTCGATCCCTGGGTCGGGAAGATCCCCTGGAGGAGGGCATGGCAGCCCACTTCAGTATCCTTGCCTGGAGAAGCCCATGGACAGAGGAGCCTGGTGGGTTACAGTCCTGCTGCTGCTGCTGCTGCTGCTAAGTCGCTTCAGTTGTGTCCAACTCTGTGCAACCCCATAGACGGCAGCCCACCAGGCTTCCCCATCCCTGGGATTCTCCAGGCAAGAACACTGGAGTGGGTTGCCATTTCCTTCTCCAATGCATGAAAGTGAAAAGTGAAAGTAAAATTGCTCAGTCGTGTCCAACTCTTCGCGACCCCATGGACTGCAGGGGGCCCCCCATGGCCCACCAGGCCCCTCCGTCCATGGAATTTTCTAGGCAAGAGTACTGGAGTGGAGTGCCATCGCCTTCTCCAGGGTTACAGTCCACAGGGTCACAAAGAGTTGGACTGAAGCAACTTAGCACATATAACAAAAAGGGATGGGGTGGACCAAGCCAAGCCACAGAGTATGCAGAGGCTCTGCCAGATGGGGGCAACAGAGAGATGGGAGTCAAAGAGAAAGGAGGCCCTACACAGGTCTTTTCCGAGAGCTTTAGAGCCTGCAAGGAGGTTTTCACAGGCTTTTTCTCTGTTAATCTTCACGATAGCCTTGTGAGGTAGGTACCACTATCCCCAGGTTACACAGGAGGAATTGGAAGCTCAGAGAAGCTGGGACTGGCCCAAAGTCCCACGGGTCATAAGTAGCAGAGCCCAGGACTTAGAGGTTCAAGTTCAGGGTGTTTTCTGCTCCAGGAGTTGGCACTAGACAGGGCATTCGATATGACCCTGTTGGCATGAGCTGAGGGCTGTGAACCACAGAAACCCCTGCAGGTGACATCCACAGGGTAACCATGGGCTTGGAGTAACTTGCAAAACACAAGAAGATTCTGGGCATCAGAGAGAGTCTAAACGGGAAAGGGACTTCCCTGGTTGTCCAGTGGTTAGGACTCCCTGCTTCCACTTCAGTGTGTACTGGTTCAATCCCTGGTCGAAGAACTAAGATCCTGCAGGCCTCATGGGACAGCCAGAAGAAAAAAATTTACAAAAATAAAAATAAAGTAATGGAGACGTGGTGAGAACCATAGCAATTCAAGGTTACCAGGTTAAACATGAGCTGCTCCAACAAGCTGTCCAGTGTCCAGATCCTCCCTGCCATGTCCAGACCCATCCACCAATCTCCTCTCTCTACCTGAAAGCCTTGGTGTGAAGAAAACCCCTCTCTCCCGAGATGCCCCAATCTTTCTCCAGCTAGATTCCACCGTTGGTGGGTACTTCCTTCCATGAAGTACACACAAACCCTATTGATCTTTCTCACGGATCAAGTATTAATAAAATACTGTGGCCTCCGAGCATCTTTCAGTATGTTATCAAGGCTGTGGTTTGCCTATCTCTCCATCTTCTCTCCCCCAGGCCAAAAATCTCTCCAGGACTCCCCCAGCTTTGCTCCAGGACAAGACTCAGAGTCTTTGCGCATCTCAGGTCCTCAGGAAGTGAAGGGAAGGCCTGGAGCCAGTGATGTTGGCAGGGCGGTGATCAGAGTACCAACCAGGATGTCTGGTCCCACCGCCCAGCCTCACCCCCTCTAACCTCCGCTTCTCAATGCAGGGAAATAGCCAACAACCACCGGGAGCTGCGTCGCCTGGGCATCACGCACGTCCTCAATGCCTCTCACAGCCGGTGGCGAGGGACACCCGAAGCCTACGAGGGGCTGGGCATCCGCTACCTGGGTGTCGAGGCCCACGACTCGCCGGCCTTCGACATGAGCGTCCACTTCCAGGCAGCCGCTGACTTCATCCACCGGGCGCTGAGCCAGCCAGGAGGTAGGAAGGGAGGGGAGCGAGGCGGAGGGGTGGACCCACGGACACTGAGTTAGAGCAAAGCCCAGGGCTCTGGGTGTGGAGGGAGAAAGAGAATTGAATGATGCGATAAGATGCTCAGGAAAGAAAACTCTTCTCTCAACCATCTTTTCAATGCAATCCGTAGAAAGAAGGAAATAATCCCAGATGTCGGGAGAGTGGCAAATTGCCCCTGGGCGGGAAGATTATGGGAGATATATTTTTTAATTGTTGCCCTCTTTATCATTTCTAGACTTTCTAATGATTCTTGCTTTGCGTGTCTTGCTTTAGTGATGAGAAATATATATATATATACATATATTTTAGATAAAAAATATTTTATTTTTTAAAGTAAAAAGGATTTTATTTTTAAAATATAGGATGTACTGGGACTTCCCCAGTGGCCTAAGACTTTACTCTTCCAATGCAGGGGTGTGGGTTCAATCCTTGGTTGGAGAACTAAGATTCCCACATGCTGTTCATCGCAGCGAAAAACTAAGAAAAGATTTTTTTAAATAGGAAAAAACATATACTGCTCACCCACAGCCCCAACTTCCCCCAGAATGGATGGGAGCCTGAGGAAGGGCCAGGTTAGACACAAAGGATTTTCCATGGATGCACTGAGCGAGTATCAAATGGAAACTCTACTTGGTACAAAGCTCAGTTTTGCATTAATCTTGAGTCTCTCCCTTCAAGCTCTTTTTTTTTTTAAGCTCTATGTTAGTTACGTTTTAAATATTTATTTGTTTATTTATTTGGCTGTTCTGGGTCTTAACTGTGGCATGCAGGATCTAGTTCCCTGATCAGGTCTTGAACTGGGGCCCCCTGCATTGGGAGCTTGGAGTCTTAGCTGCTGGACCACCAAGCAAGTACGTCTTCGAGCCCATTTTGGGTTTATGGATGTTGAACTGCTGCAGGTTTTCCGTGTTTTCCCATCTGTGTGCCCCCATTTGCCGGGATTCAGATTCTTACCATCTCCCCATCTGTGCCTCCGAGCATCTCTGCTTACCTGTCTTCCTCCTCACCTGCCCCCAGCCTCCTCCAGCCCAGCGCACGGTCCCCCAGCCGCCTTTCTCCGTCTGTCTGTGTTCACAGGGAGGATCCTGGTGCACTGTGCCGTGGGAGTGAGTCGCTCGGCCACCCTGGTGCTGGCCTACCTCATGCTGTACCACCGCCTCACCCTCGTGGAGGCCATCAAGAAAGTTAAGGACCACCGAGGCATCATCCCCAACCGGGGCTTCCTGAGGCAGCTCCTGGCCTTGGACCGCAGGCTGCGGCAGGGGCTGGAGGCATGAGGGGTTGGGGAGGGAGGTCAGGCCAGGCCTGTGGGTCCCTGGATCCCAGCTGGACAGCGGAGGCCCAGGGGGCAGGTGGTGGGGAGACCGAGTGAACCCATTCTCTCCTTAGAAGGCTGGGACATGGCCCCAGACCACAGCTGCTATCTGTTGCGAGGGGATGGGAAGGGGTTAGCTGGGCAGGCTCACAGTCACCTAGCAGGGAGCTGGCCAGGGAGGGAGGCAGCTGGGGTCCTGGATTCCAGGCAGGGTGGTCCCAGAGATTCAAGGCCCCTTCCCCTCTTTGTGCTCAAGTGTTCCCCTCCCTCTCTGATACGGACCCGCTCTGCCCTGTCCCCCTCTCCCCCGGGAGAGTCAGGGCGGCAGGCACAGCTGTGATGATGTCGAGTTGTGTGGGGCCAGGAGCAGAGAGACAGACGGTGATGAGATGGTGAGAAAAGCTAAGAGAGAAGCCTACAGACTTGTTACTCCAAACACGGCAGGAAGAGGTGTGGGAGGCTTGGCGCCATGCCCATGGGTGCTGGTTGTGGCCCAAAAACGGCAGAGGTGCATGACCGCGAGTCTGTCACTGATCACTCGCTTACTGGATCCAAGCGTCTCCAGGAAAAATAAAAATGGTGAAAATGACGCGAGCCTCTTGAATCACTGACGGCTTGTCTGAGTCTGCAGCTCTCTTCCTGAGGGCAGTCCCTGGCTCCCTCTTAAGGGTCATGGGCCCCCACCAGCCCTAATGCCTCCAGCGGTTCTTAAGGGGGATCATCCCTGGTGGCTTGGACAGTAAAAAAAAAAAAAAAATCCTCCTGCAATGCAGGAGACCAGGGTTCAATCCCTGGGTCTGAAGATCTCCTGGAGAAGGATATGGCAACCCACTCCAGTCTTCTTGCCTGGAGGATTCTATGGACAGAGGGGCCTGACGGGCTACAGTCCATGGGGTCGCAAAGACTCGGACATGACTGAGTAACTAATGTTTCCAGTTTTTAAGGGAGTTTTCTCCCAAGTCCGATTCCACATGCCAGCTGTAAGGGATATCTTGTTATTTCCATTTACGTCCACACGGGGACAGCAAAGGACCAAAAAGTCAGAGTTGCAACCTGGATTGGGACTCGGCACACGGGTATCTTCGAAGCTTAAAATAGGTCTCTGTTCACAAACTCCAGTGTATAATAAGTACTGAGGTGGTCCAAAAATCCCAAACGTTTTTGGCAAACGTGTTATAACTTATTTTCAAAAAGGCAGCTTGCTTTCTATATCAAGTCCCCCATTCTCCTGGAAGAGCAGAATATTAAATAAATCTCAGCCCTAAATCATGGATTGGGTTTTTGCCTCATGCCAAGAAATTGGAGACGAGGGGAAGAGAGGTGATGTGATTGTTTCCTCTTCTAATCTTTCCAGGTTTTCCTCCGAAGGGGGTAACATAATCCCCCTAGTAAATCTAGTCCAAAAATAGAGCCAACCACCAGAGCGAATAGTATGGTCTTTTTTAATATTCCAACTGCCAAACTGCCAGCCACCACAGCCTTCTCTCTTTTTTTTTTCCCCCACCACATCCTTCTTTTTAAAAGGGTGTGTTTCCCAGAAATTCCCTGGCAGTCCAGTGCTTAGGAGTCTGCGCTTTCACTGACAGAACGCACAGGTTCAATCCCTGGTCAGAAAACTAAGATTCCCGTGGCCAAAACAAATAAGCAAAAACGGGCGGTGTGTTCCCAGAACATCCGCATGAGTGGAAGAAGGAGATGGAATGTAAAAGGAAGTGAAAAAATACAGGAGAAAAATCACTTAATATAACAAAGCATAGGCTGTTCCCCAAAGTACAGAAACTCAGAATCTCAAAGCTCAAAGATGCCTTCACAGATGAACAATTTCCACTCTCCACGGGCATAAATAAATTGCCTTTTCAATAAGTCACTAGATGATAGTTATCAAGCATTTATTTGCTTGGCCATTTTTTTTTTCTTTTTAACTGAAGCAAAGAGAGATTATTTTGATTTATTTATTGACCACACTGCAAGGCAGATGGGAATTTAGTTCCCTGACCAGGGATTGAACCCATACCCCCTGCCCTGGAGTCTTAAGCACTGGCCCACCCAGGAAGTCCCTTGCTTGGCCATTTTTGACAGTCAGGAATCATTACATGTTACTAGCTCTTAGTTAGAAAGCTCTCGTTTGACACTTGCATCCCATAATCACTTTACAATAGTGGGAAGATGGGGCCAAAAGATCTGACAGCTAGGACCCTTGGCCCCAGCACACAGCCATGAGGGTGTTGGTGACATTAATTTACCTCTCTCTTCTGGCTTCTCTGTCCATGGGATTTCCCAGGCGAGAATAATGAAGTGGGTTGCCATTTCCAGGGGATTTTCCTGACAGATAGATCCAACCCAGGTTTCTTATGCCTCCTGAATTGGCAGGCAGATTCTTTACCACTAACACCACCTAGGAAGCCATATATAGTATATCCCATATATATGGGATACATGCATATATATCCCATATATATGTATGTATGTGTATATATATGGGTTTCCCTGGTGGCTCAGAGGTTAAAGCGTCTGCCTGCAATTAGGGAGACCTGGGTTTGTTCCCTGGGTCAGGAAGATCCCCTGGAGAAGGAAATGGCAACCCACTCCAGTATTCTTGCATGGAGAATCCCATGGACTGAGGAGCCTGATGGACTCCAGTCCACTGGGTCACAAAGAGTCAGACACGACTGAGCGACTTCACTTTCACTTTTCATGTAAATATATAAGTATATATGTGTGTATATATGCATATGTATATATATCTCCCATATATATATATATGTATATATTATTATTTAACAAAAGCCATATTGTGGCTCTGGCCCAGGCACTCTTCTGTCTTTGCAGAAAACTTCCTTTTTCTAAGGGATCTGTTTGCTTGGGTCCAACATTCTCGCACAATGGACCCGTTGGACCCAAGCATAGAACTTGAAAATGAACAGGAATAAACGCGCTCTTGTTAGACGCAGACTGTTCCTCTAACCGGCAGAGCCTCCTGCCCCCGGGGAACTGTGACTCAAGCCTAAGTCATCATCCTCCCAGCCTGCCCCATCCAGTGTCGACTCAAACCCTTGGGGCTGGCCCCAGGGCCCTTGGCGACTCCTGGGAGAAGGAGGAATGTTTGCCTGGTCCTTCACCCTGTGACTAATCCCAGCTGAGAAGTGCTCGGGGAGCAGCAGTGAAGAGAGAGCTTCTGTTTCTGTGTACCACGGCAGCAGATNGTGGAGCCCCAAGGGCTCCAGGCCATGGAGGCCACGGAAGCCCAGAGAGGACTGAGCACATGATTCACACAGAGAGGAAGCGGCAGAGCTCAGACCCCGGCCCGGGAGCTCTGGCTCCAGCATCTGCCTGTGCGGCCGTCACACTGGTGTACGGCCCTCCACCTCCACCATTTAAGGGTACGTGTGTGTTTTGGGGACCTAAGGCGTCAAGAGACAGAAAGGAAGGGCACAGCCCAGTGACGACACAGAATCCGTTCTCCCCTCCAGGGGGACTGCGGGGGACACCTGTCACAGAAGGGTCTCACTCACACCTGCCCAAAGTGAAGTCGCTCAGTCATGTCCACCTGTGACTGCATGGACTGTGTAGCCTGCCAGGCTTCTCCATGAATGGGATTTTACAGGCAAGAGTACTGGAGTGGGTTGCCACGTCCTTCTCCAGGGGGTCTTCCCCACCCAGGGATCGAACCCGGGCCTCCCACATTGCAGGCAGACGCTTTATCCTCTGAGCCCCCAGGGAAGCCACCACCTGCCCAAACCAGCATTAAAAGTCCAGGCTCCTGGGACTTCCCTGGTAGTCCAGGGGCTAAGACTCCACTGTCCCAGTGCAGAGGGCTTGGGTTCAATCACTGGTCAGGGAACCAGATCCCACGTGCTGCAGCTAAGAATGCCGCATGCCGAAACTTAGACCCAGCACAGCCAAAGGAAAAAAAAAAAAAAAAAAAAAAATCCAGCCTCCTACATCCAGTTCTCGCACAATGGACCCGTTGGACCCAAGCATAGAACTTGAAAATGAACAGGAATAAACGCGCTCTTGTTCGACGCAGCCTGTTCCTCTAACCGGCAGAGCCTTCTGCCCCAGGGGAACTGTGACTCAAGCCTAAGTCATCATCCTCCCAGCCTGCCCCATCCAGTGTCGACTCAAACCCTTGGGGCTGGCCCCAGGGCCCTTGGCGACTCCTGGGAGAAGGAGGAATGTTTGCCTGGTCCTTCACCCTGTGACTAATCCCAGCTGAGAAGTGCTCGGGGAGCAGCAGTGAAGAGAGAGCTTCTGTTTCTGTGTACCACGGCAGCAGATGGAGCCAGAAAGCAGACTGGCAGCTGAAAATATCACTGCTGGAGAGCATGCAGCCACACCTCACTGAAGGGCCCCCTGCAAACAGATCCCTTAGAAAAAGGAAGTTTTGTGCACTGTTGGTGGGAATGTAAATTGGTGCTGCACTGGAAACCAGTATGGGTGATTTCTTCAAAAAAATGGAACTACTGTATGATCCAGCAGTCCTACTGATCTGTATTTACTGGGGGGTGGGGCTGGGAATGAAAGCATTAATTCAAAAAGACAAATGTATCCCAATGTTCATAGCAGCATTGTTTACAACAGCCAAGATATGGAGACAAACTAAGTGCCTATCAACAGATAAATAGATAAAGAAGATATGGTGTATATACCCAATGGAATGTTGCTGTTCTTTAGTCGCTAAGTGATGTCCGACTCTTGTGAATCCATGGACTATAGCCTGCCAGGCTCCTCTATCCATGGAGTTTCCCAAGCAAGACTACTGGAGTGGATTGCCATCTCCTTCTCTAGAGGATTTTCCTGACCCAGGGATTGAACCCGAGTCTCCTGCATTGCAGGCAGGTTCTTTACTGCTGAGCCACCAGGGAAGCCCAATTAAAACCTCAGCCATTAAAAACGAATAAAATTTTTCCATTCACAACAACATGGATGGACTTGCAAGGTATTCTGCTGAGTGAAATAAGTCGGANTGCTGAGCCACCAGGGAAGCCCAATTAAAACCTCAGCCATTAAAAACGAATAAAATTTTTCCATTCACAACAACATGGATGGACTTGCAAGGTATTCTGCTGAGTGAAATAAGTCGGACAGAGACAAACAGTGTATGATATCACTTACATGGGAAGTCTAAAAAAATAAAATGAAATAGTGAATATAACAAAGCAGAAACAGACTCACAGATCTAGAGAGCAAATTAGTGATTACCAGTGGGAAGGGGAAAGTGGAAAGGAGCACAGTAGGGCAGGGGCCAGGAGACACAAACTACTATATATAAAATAAGTTACAAGGATATATTGTATAGCACAGGGAATATAGCCAATTTTTTTAATAACTATAAATGGAATATAACCTTTTAGAAATCGTGAACCCCTGTGTTGTACACCTGAAACTTNAGAGAGACACACAGAGACATACACACACACAGAGACGCACACACACAGAGGATATTGGGTTGGTCCAAAAGTTCATTTGGGTTTTTCCATACAATGTTTCAGGAAATACCCAAACGAACTCTTTGGCCAATCCAATATAATCATGGAAAACTACTCAGCCATAAAAAGAGAAGAATGAAATAATGCTGTTTGCAGCGACCTAGATGGACCTAGAGATTACCATACTAAGTGAANTTCCATACAATGTTTCAGGAAATACCCAAACGAACTCTTTGGCCAATCCAATATAATCATGGAAAACTACTCAGCCATAAAAAGAGAAGAATGAAATAATGCTGTTTGCAGCGACCTAGATGGACCTAGAGATTACCATACTAAGTGAAGTGAGAAAGACAGAAACCATACAATATCACTTATATGTGGAATCTGAAATATGGCACAACTTGTTTACAAAACAGAAGCAGACACACAGACACATAGAAAAGAAGCTTATAGTTCCCAAAGGAGAAAAGGAATGAAGGAGGGGTAAGTTAGGAGTTTGGGATTAACAGATACCAACTACTATGTATAAAATAAATAGCAAGGACCTACTGCAAAGCACAGGGAACTGTATTCAATATTCTATAATAAGCCATCATGGAAAAGAATATGAACAAGAATACATATATGTATATGGATATCTGAATCACTTTGCTGAACATCTGTAGTGCACACAACATTGTAAATCAATTATGGTTCAATTAGAAAAAAGTAAGTCCCTGAGTCAGAGGCTTGCCATTTCTCGCTGCATCCTTGCTCACGCAGAGTGGCATCAGCCTCGGCAGTAAATTTCCCGCTACCGTAACACTTGCCCTCTCCTGTTCTCTGTAGGGTGTTTCTGTGGCCTGGGACTGGTGAGCACCAACAAGTCCTGCTCAATGCCCCCCATCAGTTTCCAAGACCTTCCCCTCAACATCTACATGGTCATCTTTGGCACGGGCATCTTCGTCTTCATGCTGAGCCTCATCTTCTGCTGCTACTTTATCAGGTGGGTGGCTCACTGTCTGACCTGGGATCCCGGGGAGGGGGAGGTCCAGGAGGTGGCAGCCATAGGTAGGGTGAACCGAATGAGCCTCCTGTTGCAGAGTCACCAGCCTCCAGCCGGGGCTCCTTGCTCTGAGGACAAGACTTAGCCTGCCGTTAGCTGGGCCCCTGAGGCCTGCTGTTTCTATTTCCATCAGCCTATCAAGTTGTCCAGCGCATACAAGGTCAGCATGGATCAGCCTGCATCCCGCCTGCTGGCCAGTTCCTCTCATGTTGCCTAGAATGACTAAGTAATATCATCAGTGGTCCCTCGCCATCTCTCTCCACCCACTCACACCCTCTGGGTGGCCAGGGCTAAGGGGGTATCATTCCACCAGTGGCATGACCCTCTGCCCTCCTGGGAAATCCTGTTATCATCCTTCCAGATGCTAATATTAGCAAGCTGGTGTCTGCAGGGCTGCCTGTTTGTACTGTCTCTTACATTTGAAGGAATAAATACTGAAAACCATCACTTCCTATTGCATAGGGGTCCAGGGAAGGATTGGAGCTTAGCAGGGCGGGCCAAGCTCCAGGAACTGTTTCTTTGCTTCTAGACAAGGGAATTGGTGGCTATCTTCTATCAAAAATGTAGGGCATGCCTGGTATTCAGGGTGGAAAATACAGTAGTGTTTTTGAACTAGGGCACCCTATGGGTATTAACAATTCCTCATTGTATGAGTCTGTCCTGTGCTTTGGGGAACATTGCACACCCCTGACCAGCAGAATGTCATAGTTCCTTGAGCCATTGTGATAAAACCAACCCACACGCCCACACACAGACACACACACAGGCATATGATTACCCAATGCCTGGGTAGACGGACATCAGCTGGGGTGTCTAGTATCTGATCAGATCATCTAAACAGATTAAATTAAGATGAAGGCCAAAGGAGTTTGCATTCCCCACGGAGATATCCTGGTGGGTTTGAGTGGCTCGCCTGGCAGGAGGCTAGAGGGTTAGCAGACACTTGTTCAGATTCCTCAGGCCAAGGAGCCCCTTCTTAAGAAGGGGAAGTGCCCTGGGGCCCTGCTCTCCTTTGCTTCTCATCCACTGCCTCAGCCCTCCTTTTTTTCTCCAGACTTTAAAAAGTCCCCGGGACTGGAATTTTCCACTTACAAGGCTTTTTGCAGAGAAGGTAGTGGTTTATTTTCCCCTCTTGTACCACTGAGTCTGAAATTTGCATCTCATTAGTAAAGTGAGGGTGTGGGTAGATTTCCGGTATCTCAACACCCTCTTCCACACCCGCCCGCCCCTTTCCCCCAGCTGAAGTTTTCTTCCTCAAACTTTTCGTCTTCCTGACCAATAACCACCTCGCTCTCCACATGTGAAGCAATGTATGCAACTCCCCGGAGACGGAAGATGGAGGCATACCTAAGATTTATGTGCGATGCTGGCAGGAGGCTGTAAAACCAGGCTGTGTCTGGCCCCTACACACACACGCGCGCATGCATGCACATCCCTGCCAGGCTGCAGAGGTGGTCAAGAGAGGAAATTCTACAAAATCACCCTGAGCCAGTAGGTGGGAGACCCAGCTTCATTTCCCAGTTCTGCCCCTAATAGGTGTGATCTTGGGGCTTAAGCTCCTCTTTGCCCAGGACTTCCTGGTGTGCCAGGCACCATGCTGACCACCTTGTGAAATGTTCATCTTCCTTAGTCCTCAGAACTGCCCTCCAGTTTCAGTATTAGCCTGCTTCGTAAATGAGGAAACTCATGCTCAGGCGGTTAAAGAGCTGCCTGAAGTCCTGTATCTGGAAAGATGGTGAGATGGGCTTGTCTGGTGACAGTTAGCGAGGGTCTTTTGGATTCTGGATGTTGGCCTTCCCAGATTCTTATTCCTTGAACGGGACCATCTGGGGCTCCCATGGCTACCCGCTTGCAGCCAGACACCGTGGTGCTGCAGAAGAGCGCGGGCTGGGAACTCTGGGTATGGCGGGTTTATTTATTTATTTTTTCTGCTTGGCTGGAGTTGGTGACCACATGACACCAGAAGCTTTCCCCCTGCTGTGGGGCTGCTTGGCGCCACCTGTTTTCCTTCTGCAGTCATCTGCCCCTTCGCCACCCCACCCTCTGTCCTGCAGCCCAAAGCCGGTGTGACCCTGGCGTCTCATGGTTCCCCAGCCTTGCTGCTATGTGGCAGCCTGGGAGCGCCTATATATAGAAAGACACATAAGCACAGAAGCCACTTCCTCTGCCTGTGTCTCGGTTTCCTCCTCAGCCAAAATAGGCCTGTGACCCCCCGCTCCCGACCTGCTGAGCTCATTGGCCCAACTCCCCCTCGCTCTGTCTTCCCTGACCCACCCCCGCCACCGACCCACCAGGAGCTGATCTCTGCCCTACACAGGATGGAAGGGGCCCCGTGAAATACAAATCGGGCAGGAAAGAAACGAATCTTTGCAGGACTTGCCCGCATTGTTTGTTGCAAAAGGGGAAAAGCCAGGAAGCGCCCACTGGCAGTAGCTTGAAATGGGCTCATTGAATTCAGGGTATTTTTAGCTGCTTTGCTCACCCCAGCAGCTGAGAAGGCCACCTGTCCTGAGTTGTTGGCACTCCCTCCCTGCTGGGATGGCCCAAGATCTCTGCTTTTTTGCTCTCATTTTCCTTGCAACCCTTTTGGCCCCGTTTCATCCCAACCTCTACCTTCCTGATATGGAAATCTACAGGCAGAGTGAATCTAGAGCGTGACTCTGAAGCCTTCAATGTTCCAATTGATGGTCCTGGACTCTCAGAGTCAGCTTCTGGAGAATTCTTGGGTAAGACCATTAAATGGAGCCAGACAGACAGAAGGGCCCCCCCCAGGCGTCTTACGACAGAGCAAGCAGAAAGGCACTGCGCATACTGCGTAAGTGTAGCCATGCTGCAGGCCAACTAGGCGAGGCTCCGGAGATGTGACGTCCCCTCCTTCTGAGCCAGGAAGCCGGCAGGCTCCTCGCCACTTCCTTATTCACTCTGTACACACCAGCTGAAAGAGCAGCAGTCCCTCCCTCAGAAGGCAGCTCTGGGCAGCCTGACAACGAGCGCGCGCTGCTTCTTCCCCAGATGAACCCAGTGTCAGGCAGGTGGCCCTTGATCATTTAAGTGCATCCTTCCCTGCCCCTCTCATTGAGAAGTGGGGACACAGATGCAGATGTGTACAGGAACGTGTGCAGGTAGGGGTGAAACAGTGCGAGAGCTGGTTAGACCCTCAGCCTGTCCCTCCAAGGACCAGAAACCCCCTGCCCATGACGGCAGAGGCGAGGGTCAGGGGGCAGTCAGCGGTGGTGCCTCAGCCCCACCTGACCTCCTGTTAGGAGCAGTGGACGTGGAAGCCGCCAGATCTTATCTGCCCCCAGGCTGTGCCCCAGGCTTTCTGCATCCTCCTTTGCTCCGGTTCCAGCATCTCTGCGTTGCTCTTGGAGCATCTTACCTTGTGCCCTCCCTTCAATTAAGGCTAGTGATTGAAGATTCTCTTCCTCTAACTCAGACCAGCTCTTTTTTTTTTTTTTCATAAAATGCCAGCTATTACAGGCTTTGCGAGTCATATGATATCTGTCTGAACCACTCAGCCCTTCTGTACAGAAGCAGTCATAAAGTATAAGTGTGGCTGTGCTCCAGTAAAATTTTATGGCAAGCACTGAAAGTTGATTTTCATATAATTTCCACATGGCATGAAATATTCTTTCAATTCCTGCTTTCAACCATTTACGAGTAAGCACAGTTTTGTAACCAACAAGGCCAGCACACAGAACTCTGCTCAGTGGAACGTGGCAGCCTGGATGGGAGGGGAGTTTGGGGAGAATGGGTCCGTGGATATGTATGGCTGAGTCCCTTCGCAGTCCACTTAAAACTATCACATTTGTTTGTTAATCTACTATACCCCACGACAAACTAAAAAGTTTAGTTTTTTTTTTTAAAAGAAAAAGTACAGAGCTTCCCTGGTGGCTCAGTGGTAAAGAAACCTACCTGCCAGTGCAGAAGACATGGGTTTCGTCCCTGATCCGGAAAGTTCCCACGTGCCGTGGAGCAGCTAAGCCCGTGCACCGCAACTACTGAGCTTGCGCTCTAGAGCACGAGAGCCACAACTACAGAATCCACGTGCTACAGTTGCTGAAGCCCATGCACCCCAGAGCCCATGCTCCACAAGAGGAGAAGCCTGAGCATCCAAGCGAAGAGTAGCCCCCGCTGTCCCGCAACTAGATAAAAGCCCTCAAGCAGCAACAGAGCACAGCCAAAAATTAAATAAATAGAAGTATATATACAGGAAAATACAGTTCTTCACTTCTGGGCCTTATGAAACAAATGGTTAGCTGGCTTTGACCCTCAGGAAACCATGATTGGCTACCCTGGTCATAACCTGGTGGTTCTCTGATGTCTTCTTCCAATAACACAAATCTTTGGTAGAAATGATTCCTGGGAGATAAAACTCTATCTGGTCCCCAGGTACAGGAGACCATCGAGCTCCCTGCACAGTTCAGAAGGTTTCTCTCACTGAAAATAAAACAGCAAAAAAAAAAAAAAGTTATCACAGCATCATCTTGGTCTCGGCCATTGGCACAGTAAGCCATTCAGAAAGTTGGTGGCTTGTTGATTGAAAGGGGGTTTCCCAAAACCCCATCGTATGGCCAGGAGCAGGGTGTGTGCTCCCTGAATGTGAGGCTGGCCACAGTTTGTGGTAAAGAGCTCGGGTTCTGTCATCAGGTCGACTTTGGTTAGAATCCAGGCTCTGCTGCCAGGCAGCTCTGACGTTTGGGCAAGTTACTTAGCTTCTTTGGACTCCGTGTTCCTCGTCTGCCAAGAAGCACGTCTCTCCTTCTGGAAGGTGTTTGAAATCGGTGAGCACAGATATGGATCTATATCGCTAGATATCAGATATGGATCTATATCGGTAGGGATCAACGCCTGGCAAATCCCCCATCACAGTTANTTTTTTTTTTTCATAAAATGCCAGCTATTACAGGCTTTGCGAGTCATATGATATCTGTCTGAACCACTCAGCCCTTCTGTACAGAAGCAGTCATAAAGTATAAGTGTGGCTGTGCTCCAGTAAAATTTTATGGCAAGCACTGAAAGTTGATTTTCATATAATTTCCACATGGCATGAAATATTCTTTCAATTCCTGCTTTCAACCATTTACGAGTAAGCACAGTTTTGTAACCAACAAGGCCAGCACACAGAACTCTGCTCAGTGGAACGTGGCAGCCGGGATGGGAGGGGAGTTTGGGGAGAATGGGTCCGTGGATATGTATGGCTGAGTCCCTTCGCAGTCCACTTAAAACTATCACATTTGTTTGTTAATCTACTATACCCCACGACAAACTAAAAAGTTTAGTTTTTTTTTTTAAAAGAAAAAGTACAGAGCTTCCCTGGTGGCTCAGTGGTAAAGAAACCTACCTGCCAGTGCAGAAGACATGGGTTTCGTCCCTGATCCGGAAAGTTCCCACGTGCCGTGGAGCAGCTAAGCCCGTGCACCGCAACTACTGAGCTTGCGCTCTAGAGCACGAGAGCCACAACTACGGAATCCACGTGCTACAGTTGCTGAAGCCCATGCACCCCAGAGCCCATGCTCCACAAGAGGAGAAGCCTGAGCATCCAAGCGAAGAGTAGCCCCCGCTGTCCCGCAACTAGATAAAAGCCCTCAAGCAGCAACAGAGCACAGCCAAAAATTAAATAAATAGAAGTATATATACAGGAAAATACAGTTCTTCACTTCTGGGCCTTATGAAACAAATGGTTAGCTGGCTTTGACCCTCAGGAAACCATGATTGGCTACCCTGGTCATAACCTGGTGGTTCTCTGATGTCTTCTTCCAATAACACAAATCTTTGGTAGAAATGATTCCTGGGAGATAAAACTCTATCTGGTCCCCAGGTACAGGAGACCATCGAGCTCCCTGCACAGTTCAGAAGGTTTCTCTCACTGAAAATAAAACAGCAAAAAAAAAAAAGTTATCACAGCATCATCTTGGTCTCGGCCATTGGCACAGTAAGCCATTCAGAAAGTTGGTGGCTTGTTGATTGAAAGGGGGTTTCCCAAAACCCCATCCTATGGCCAGGAGCAGGGTGTGTGCTCCCTGAATGTGAGGCTGGCCACAGTTTGTGGTAAAGAGCTCGGGTTCTGTCATCAGGTCGACTTTGGTTAGAATCCAGGCTCTGCTGCCAGGCAGCTCTGACGTTTGGGCAAGTTACTTAGCTTCTTTGGACTCCGTGTTCCTTGTCTGCCAAGAAGCACGTCTCTCCTTCTGGAAGGTGTTTGAAATCGGTGAGCACGGATATGGATCTATATCACTAGATATCAGATATGGATCTATATCGGTAGGGATCAACGCCTGGCAAATCCCCCATCACAGTTATGCTCCTGCCATTAGTAACGGCATGTCCTGGCCATTGTGTTCTGGCCATTGAGAGTCCGCCTGTGTGCAGGCCACCAGCTTGAAACAAAAAGAGGAGAACAAAGACGGGATTGCCTGTGTTGCCCTGGTGCTGTGAAGGGGGAGGCGTGTGCTCTGCCTCCAGAATACTTGTATTCTCCGGGTGGAAAATTCCCCAGGCTCAACACGTGTTCTCCTACTGCCCAGGCTTGGTGGAAATAGCCCTCTTAAGAGTGTCTACCTTCTGGGACTTCCCTGGAACTTGAGTGGTTAGGGCTCCTCGCTTTCGCTGCTGAAGGGGACAGGTTCCTCCCTGGTCAGGAACTAAGATCCCACAAACCACGTGGTATGACCAAAAAGCAAAAACAAAACTAACTTTTGCACATTCAGCGAGCAGATGGTTGATCTGTCTAGCTGGGGAGCCCAAAGGAGGTGACCTGCCAGGAAGGAAGGTGAATGAACTTTTAGGGTGCTCTGTCAGAACACCCACCCCCAGTTGAGGGTAGGTTGAGGCAGTTGAATCTCAGAGTCTGAGTCCTTACCCCACGCTGGTGACCTGCAAAGACTTCTATGCATATTCCGAGTCTACGGGACACATCTCCCCACCCCCAGAAGGAAGTCCCAAGCCACCGGCCTGTCTCTCCTGCTCTGAATGGCTGTTTGTGCAAAGACATAATGACTTCTTCTCTTCCCTCTTTCTTGCTCCCCCCAGCAAACTCCGGAACCAGGCACAGAGCGAACGATATGGATATAAAGAGGTAAATAAAGTCCTCATTTTGTCCTGAGACCTCTCCGGGCTCCACCACGACTAGCCCAGATAGAGATGGCCAGGGGAGGTGGAGGGAACAGGGAAGGGGCAAGATGAAGCTGGCCTGTCCTCCCCTCGTGCCTAGGGAGAGGGAGGGTCTCCCTGGGTGGAGCTTGGGGGGGTCCCTTCCTCGGCTGATACCACCTGGCCCCATGTTTGGTTTCTTCTGACCCCAGGTCTCCCCTCTTTTTTCCCAGGTGGTACTTAAAGGAGATGCCAAGAAGTTGCAGTTATACGGGGTGAGTGCCCTGGGGCAGGGCACGGGGTGCCCATCGGGTAAGGCAAACCTTCTCCAGGTCTGAAAACCTTTTTAGGAACCTTCTTAGTCCCTGGCTTCTTGTCTCCTTAGGCCAATTAGAAGACACATCCCAGGAGGTGATTAATATGCAGAATCTGTTATGTCTGGGACTGGCGCAGGCAGAAAACAAAGGGGGTCACCAGAGGGTTTGGGTGCATGGTGACCTGGGACCCCAGGAAGTCTGCTAGATGTAATCTTAACAAGGAGGGCAGTCTGACCACCCCGGGCCAGACTTCACTAACTTTCCCTGCTCGGTGCCCCCATCTGGGTCCGAAAGGGGTCCCCCCTGTGTGTGTTCTGTCCTGGCGACTGTGGGTCTGACATGCAGGTCCAGCCCTCTCGTTCTCCCGTGTTCCCCTCCATTCCCCTGCACCCCATCACACCCACCTTCTGGGGCCCCTCAACTCCCAACTCTTTTAGGACTAGACCCTTTCTTCTTCCTTTCCCACCTGCGCCTTTGGGGTCATCTAACTCATGTCCCAAGACTTCCGTCCATAACCACAGGCACTGTGCAGACAGCATATGTGTGTGGTTGTCCGTGTGTGGGAAGAATCATGGGTCCCATCACGCACAAGACTAGCCTGAACATGGCTTCATTTCTTCTGTCTCTTTGGGGTCCATAGTCACGATGTCCCCAAGTTCTGATGTTTCTTAAGCTCTCCTCCAGAAGAGGAAATTCAGCTGAGATTGAGGGGTTAATATACTGGGATGCAAGGCTGGCTTTAAAGAATGGAAATCATACACCAGACCCCCCTCCTTACCTCTAGTTATGGATAAGTGCCCACTGGTCAAAAGTCCTCGGCTAGAAAGACTATAAAAAAAAGGATGAAATAATGCTATTCACAGTAATGTGGGTGGACCTAGAGATTGTCATGCTAAGAGAAGTCAGACAGAGAGAGATAAATACCATGTGATAACACTTACATATGGAATGTAAAATATGGCACAAATGAACTTATCTACGAAAGAAAAACAGACTCACAGACACAGAGGGCAGATTTGTTGTTGCCAAAGAAAGAGGGATAGAGAGGGGCGGATTGAGAGTTTGGGATTAGCAGATACAAACTGTTATATGTAGGATGGATAAACAATGAAGTTGTATTGTATAGCACTGGGAACTATATTCAGTATGCTAAAATAAACCATAATGGAAAAGAATATGAAAAATAACATGTATAATTGAGTCACTCTGCTACACAACAGAAATTAACATGTTATTAACAATTAAAGGCTTTTTATCTATATTCTCTGGCTTGGGAGCCACTAGCCGCACTGTGGTTGTTGAGCACTTAAAATGTGGCTGCCATGACCGGGGAACTAACCGTTTAATTTCATCTACTTCGGTCAGTTTAAACCTGAAGCAGTCCGCTGTGGATTGTGGCTGCCATGTGTCAGGGTTAGTCCTCTCTTGGGTGGAGATGAGGTGATGTGACCGAGGATTCTGGGGGGAGGCTCCTCCCCGTCTCCTCTCACATGGCTCTCTCTTCCCACAGCAGACCTGTGCCGTCTGTCTGGAAGACTTCAAGGGCAAGGACGAGCTAGGAGTGCTCCCGTGCCAACATGCCTTTCACCGCAAGTAAGTGTCCGTCATGGGGGGGGTGTGTCCAGGTGCCTTGGAGCAAAGAAAGCAGGGAGCATCCTCTAGAGGAGGCCTTCCAGGCAATACAGTGGTAAAGAACCTGCCTGCCAAGGAGACAGGTTCGATTCCTGGGTCAGGAAGATCCCCTGGAGAAGGACATGGCAACCCACTCCAGTTTTCTTGCCTGGAGAATCCCATGATTGGAGGACCCTGGCAGGTTACAGTCCATGGGGTTGCAGAGTCGGACATGACTTGGAAACGGAACAATAACAACAGTCTTCTAGAGGCTGCAGTCCCTGCCCTTCCCACACACCCCTTGCTGATGCCCTGCATCCTGTCTGCACACCAGGCAAGCCGGAAGGGTTAGACCAGGGCAGGGATGGAGAGGTTCTTGTCTTGAGAAGTGGCGGGGCTCTATGAAGGGGCAGCTGGAGCATGCTGGTATCTTCTTCTTAGGGAGTAACAGGTCAGTTTTTGCCCGCAGGTGTCTGGTGAAGTGGCTGGAGGTGCGCTGTGTCTGCCCCATGTGTAACAAGCCCATTGCTGGCCCCTCCGAGGCCTCCCAGAGCATTGGGATCCTATTGGATGAGCTGGTGTGAGTGCTGCCTCTGTACCAGGCTTGAAGGAGACCTTTAGCTTCGTAGGTGCCTGGTCCTTCCTCGCATCCACGATGAACAAGACTGGTGGGTGGTGAGGGTCCTGGTCACCTGGAGGGGAGGGGATGCCGGGCTGGTCTTCCACCGTCGGGGTGAGACCAGACTCGTCCACTTCTGCCTCCCGAAGCCTCCCTCCCTGTTACCCCGTGCCGATGGCCTTGCCTTGCCAGGACCAGACTCCGCCTGCGTTGTCCCTGCTCTGAGAACAGAAATCCACTCCTGTTTGGCCAAGAACTTGGAGCTCACCCTGCCTTGAGGATTTCCCCGAGGAGGACGAGCTGCCCTGACCTCGAAGAAGGGATGCAATGAGCTGTGCCCCGCCTGTGATTCCCACCCCCCACCTCCTTGCCACAACTTCCCGAGGAAGGTTAGAAGGCAAGGGGGGAAAGACGGAGGAACCAGGTGCCTCCAGTGGAAGCCAAGGAGGCTCTCTAGGAAATCGGGAAGTGCATGGACGTGCAGAAGAAGAGTCAGTGTTTACACGGGACCTGCAGAAACAAAGGCTGGCCGGCCGGCCTGCTGACTACAGCGGGGGTGGGGGCGTGCTGGGGGCCAGCCCCAGCCCTCTCCTAGCATCTGAGGTGCTTAATCCGTTCACTGTTCCTCGGTTGATCTCAGAGCTTTCTATTCCATGTTGGGGTTTGAGTGCCCCTCCCCGCCCCTCCCAGAGGAAGGGCTTTTTCTATACCCAGGTGGATTCCTCAAGGGTTGTTGTTTTTTTTTTTTCCTTAAAGAGCAAAAAAGGGCCTGGGGATGAGGGGCTGTCTGAAGGTTAAGGTTGCAACGGACACCCTCTTTCCTTTGTAAATAGTATTTTTATACTTCATCCTCACCATCTCAGGCTTTATACATGGAATCCCCCAAATGGAAGGACTGGGGGCTTTCTCTGTTCCTCCCTCCAAGTGGGTGAGGGTGGGAAAAAGGTATGTATTTAAAGAAAATTAAATTTAATAACAAGTTTCTCTAACCTCTTGCCTGTGGTTGTGGCTTGTGTCTGTTGGCAGAGGGAACAGAATCCTCCAGCAGCGTCTGCCGGCTTCCCCTGTATGCAGAGCAGACACGTACACAGAGGTTCCTAATCCTTGCCAAGGAGAATTGATATTAGATTAATATCTGTCTGGCCTTCCCAGGTGGCTCTGTGGTAAAGAATCTGCCTGCCAATGCAAGAGAGACAGGTTTGATCCCTGGGGCAGGAAGATCCCCTGGAGGAGGAAATGGCATCCCACTCCAGTGGGATTCTTGCCTGGGAAACCCCATGGACAGAGGAGCCTGGTGGCCTACAGGCCATGGGGTCCCAAAGAGTTGAAAATGACTGAGCAACTGAGCGAGCATGTAGTGTCTATATTTTTAGCATAGGTTAAGACTAACATCCAGAGAAGGCAATGGCACCCACTCCAGTACTCTTGCCTGGCAAATCCCATAGACAGAGGAGCCTGGTAGGCTGTAGCCCATGGGGTCACTGGGAGTTGGACACAACTGAGCGACTTCACTTTCACTTTTCACTTTTATGCATTGGAGAAGGAAATGGCACCCACTCCAATGTTCTTGCCTGGAGAATCCCAGGGACGGGGGAGCCTGGTGGGCTTCCATCTCTGGGGTCGTACAGAGTCGGACATGACTAAAGTGACTTAGCAGCAGCAGCAGCAGCAGCAGGACTAACATCAATGTGCTTGAAAACCTGACTGAGCCAGGCTCACTCAAGTGATCTCTAGTATTTTTTTTTTAAAGCTGGTGTATGGCACCAGAGCATTCCAGCTACCAAGACTTGTCATTCTAGAATTGTCCTTGTAACTCACTGAACTCTTTTGGGAAAAAAAAAAAAAAGCCTCTATGCTGCCATAAAGGCTTGATTTCTTTTGCTGGTAAGACTGGCTCAGCCGGTAAAGTGTCTGCCTACAATGCGGGAGACCTGGGTTCGATCCCTGAGTCGGAAATATCCTCTGAAGAAGGAAATGGCAACCCACTCCAGTACTCTTGCCTGGAAAAATCCCATGGATGGAAGAGCCTGGTAGGCTACAGTCCATGTGGTCACAAAGAGTCAGACACGACTGAGCAACTTCACCTTAGCTGAGAATCACTGACCCATCCCAGCCTGCACCACATCTAGAAATACTACGTTTTTAACTTTTTAACAAATTTTATTTATTTTTGGCTGCACCGGGTCTTTGCTGCTGCGTGTGGGCTTTCTCCAGCTGCGGCAAGTGGGGCCTGCTCTTCATTGCGGAGTGTGACCTTCATTAGTTGCAGGCTCGGTAGTTGTGACGCACAGGCTTTGTTGCCCTGAGCCACATGGGATCTTAGTTCTCCAACCAGGGATGGAGTCTGAGGCCTCTGCATTGGAAGAGTGGAGTTTTAACCGCTGGACCACTCCCTTGCCACTTCTTCCTTCACACTCAGGGTAACCACTGCTCCTTAGAGCCTCTACCTGCTGCTCATTGCTACCACGCTCTACAGGGTTGGATCATTTCTTCACTGGGAGCATCACTTCCTCTACTTCCACCCACCTGCTGTAGGACTGTGAATACAATGTATTTCCTGAGCAAAACAGGAGTCCTCCCCCTCACTCTTGCCTTAGCCTTCGGGTGGATGCATCAAGAGAAGGAGGTGGGAAACAGGTGGTCTCGACCTCTCCCACTCCTCTCTCCCCACCCTGGCTTCATCTCAAGAAAAGCTTGTCAGGGTTGAAGTAAAATTGGAGTGCCAGCACGGGAGTGTCTGTGTTGCCGATTTGCATAGCATTGTCCTAAAGTCAAAACAATGCTAGGAATGGTAAGGTTTGACCTTCATGGGTTCCATGCAGCTTGATAGGATGCTGCTGCAGCAGACAGAATGGAAACGCCAGCTAGTTGATCACCAGCCAAAATAGCCTCGAGTCCCAAATCCATAGTCTTGTTAGTTCAGCATTTCTAGAAGCTCTACTGCCTGGGCCAGGCTCTGTGTCAGGTGTTGCCCGAAGACAGGGCAGCCCTGGCCTTGGGGAAGGGCATAGTGAAGTGAAGTGAAGTCGCTCAGTAGTGTCCGACTCTGCGACCCCATGGACTGTAGCGTACCAGGCTCCTCTGTCCGTGGGATTTTCCAGGCAATACTGGAGTGGATTGCCATTTCCTTCTCCAGGGGATCTTCCCAACCCAGGGATCAAACCCAGGTCTCCCACACTGTAGACAGACGCTTTACTGTCTGAGCCACCAGAGAAGTCCTCAAAGTGCACTGTAATTTCGGTCAGGAGCTTGTCTGATAGATCCTTAGCTTAGACCCTGGTATGGAAGTCACCACAAAGGTACTGCAAGGAAACAGTCCTCAAGGTGGGGCTTGCCAGTAACGTGGAGAAAATACAAGGGTTAACCACCTGTGGGTGCCAGAGACCACACAATCCATGTGAAGTTGGGGTGAGGGAAGGCTGGNACCCTGGTATGGAAGTCACCACAGAGGTACTGCAAGGAAACAGTCCTCAAGGTGGGGCTTGCCAGTAACGTGGAGAGAATACAAGGGTTAACCACCTGTGGGTGCCAGAGACCACACAATCCATGTGAAGTTGGGGTGAGAAAGGTCTCTATGTGGCTAGAGATCTGGGACTTGATAACCTAAGAATCCTGAAGTTTCTTTAAAAATCTGGGCATGGGGGTTTCCCTGGTGGTCCAGTGGTTAAGACTCCTCCCTTCCTACCTGGGATGCATGGGTTCAATCCCTGGCCGAGAAACTAAGATCTCACACGCCGTGTGACATAGCCAAAAAAAAAAAAAAAAAGAACCTGGACCTCAGTTGGCAGCAAAGTCAATGGTTTTCTAATCTGAGCACAAAATATTCATGGGCAATTACTGTGCTGAGTAGTTCCCATTACTGAAAATTTGCACCCTAAATGTGTTTCAAAGAGTTTAAAGGAAGGAAGCTGAGTGATAATCATACATACCAGGATTATGACTTCAGTGAGTGTATCTATGGTGAGCAAATACCATCCGTCAATCAAAAGATAAGGAGCACTTACCTACCAAGTTCTTTCACAAAATACGTTTTGCTTTTCTTTCAACGTATATCCCTTTGAGTTTGGGATCAGGAAAGGAATGTTGCAAGTACATAATTTCGTACTCATGATTACATAGATACAAGCATCAAAACCAAGGCACAGACTTGAATCTCGCATATCTAAGCATCCTTGATTTTCATGCTCCACATAGCTTTGGTAGCAGATTGCTTGCTATGAAGATATTCAAAAGGACCAGGTGCTTTTAGCTCCCGGGCTGATGCAGTCATGGAGGACAGGAACTCCAGGTCACTCTCAAATGGTTTGTGGGTATTTTGAAACTCTGCAATGGATTTCTTCTTCTAAAGAAATCTTACGGTTCCACCATTGACAACATGCATAATTAAACTCGGAGCAGAATTTGAAAAGCACTGACTTGGATGGGATGTCCTTGCATGGGATGACTGATGTTGATGAACTGTGCCCTCCCATCCCTCTCTCTCCCATCAGTTCTCCCATCCGCACTGGCCCTTTCCCTTCTCACTGGCTCCTTTGATGTCTGCTCAATTACCCCATGTTTCCCCTATAAACCTAACACAACCCCTGCCTTTCACTCTGCCACTCTATTCTGTCTCTCTGGGCATCAATAACGCCTGGAGTGCCCTTGACTGTTATCACTCACAGGTGAAGCTTCTTTTAAAGCCATACACATGGTTTCAGAGGGACAGATGTGACCGAATTGGGGGCGAAAGGACAAACGGATGACTAGTCATGCAAGCTTGTACAACAAAGCCATTCATGGGAAAAGAGGCAAGCTGTGTACCGTGCCCCAGGCCAACAATGGCATTCGATTCCCACTGATCCGATTTTATAAAGCATCATAGGCTTCCTTGCTGATAAACTGGCAGATTCTAGACAGGGAGGATGCCACTGATGTCACCTTCGTGCTTTGTCATAGTCCTGGATCCTGTCTCCGTATGACAGTCTCAGCTGCAAACCAGAGCCTGCCCTCGGCAGACAAAGTGGAAATGAACAGCACCTGGAGGCCCAAGATGACGGCTTCTGACCGGGCACCACCACCTGCCAGCTCCCCACTGGTGCTGCAGCCCAGCCCAGCACATTCTCTTTTTCTTTTTGTCCATGCCTCTCAGCTTGTGGGATCTTAGTTCCCAGACCAGGGATCCAATCCGACCCCTTGGCTGTGAAGGTGCAGAGTCCTAACCACCGGGCCCCAAGGGAATCCCCAGCACATTTTTCTTATCCATCCTCTCTTCTCTCTTTCCTTTCTTCCTCCCTCTTCCTCTGTTTGGAGCTTCCCTGATGGCTTAGACGGTAAAGAATCTGCCTGCACTGTGGGAGGCAGATTCAGTCCCTGGGTCGGGAAGATCCCTGGAGGAGGGCATGGCAGCCCACTCCAGTACTCTTGCCTGGGAGATCCCATGGACAGAGGAGCCAGGCGGGCTACCGTCCATGGGTCACAAAGAGTCGGACACGACTGAGCAGCTAACACTTTCCTCCCTTTACCCTCTTTTTCTCCATCCTAGCCTGTTCTCTGGTATGACACAGAGCCCCAGAGCCATCGCAGAACCCTCATGATGGAAATCATTGTCATCAGTGGTTCAAATGATACACCAGTTCTGAGGGGTTGACAGCCAAATGGTTGTGTGAGCAACCCCAGGGACCAGCTCTGAGTTTCTGTGTATTTAATATTACATGTGTTCATTAAATCTCAAGAAGGCAGCTGATAGCCTCAAAGATCCATGGTGATGCTGATAAATTAAGGACATGATGCAATGTGAGAGAAGCCAAGAAATCCAAAACCCAAAAAAGGAAAAACCAGGCTTGCTTCAGTGGGAGACCTGGATCTGGAAACACAGTGGCTGTCAAGTTGGGCATGTCAGGGAAAAAAAAAAAATCCTTACAAATCCAAAATGCAATAGTGAAGCTGTACACAGTCTGGGACTCATCCTCCCAGCCTTCTTCAGTATTGAGCAAATCTCTCTGGGATTACTTTGCTCATATTTTATGTCTGCGCAAAACCAAAAAAGCTATAAAAAGGACCATGAGAAAAAAGCTGGAGTATTTTAAGTGTGGATGGATAAAGACCAAGGGGCACGAACTTAGTGGTAACATTCAATATTATGTTGCAAGAATGCATCTCTATCATGGGCTCTGCCGTTCCAGAAATGTATTGTTTTAAGTTATCTTTGACCCTGAGCCACCAATTTTCTCCCCATCTGCAGTGCTTGCCTTCCTCCCCAAATTATTCATGAATCAGTCTCACACAGATCAACCCCCTCCCTCCATCCTTCTGAAAAGATGATTTAACCACAGAGATGTCCATTCTCCGGTCCCCAGAGACCCTGCCTCCATCTCCTTCGGTGTCCAGTTTGTTGTGTGTGAAGCTTGTTGGGATGTTGAGAGCGATGTTTGTCCAAGTCCCACATAGTGGCCTTCACGGGCTCCATCTCTGGAAGCTACCTGGGAATGAAGAGGCAGGTTCCCAGTAACCTTGGAACTGGCCACTTTGATCCTTTCTGGGCTGAAGAGTCAGTTGTAGAATGTGTCACCTGCATTCCACAACAAACATTTTGCTATTTCTGTTTTATCCCATATCTATCCATCTAGCCTTTGTTCATGTGCTATTCAATTGCATTTCAAAGCAAGCTTCAAATACCAGTACACTTTAACTAGAAAAAATTTTGACCACCCCCTGTGGCATGCGGGTTCTTAGCTCCCCAAACAGGGATCAAACTCTTGTACCCTGCATTGAAAGCAGAGTCTTAACCGCGAGACCACCAGGAAGTCCTCAGGTAGCAGTATACTTAAATTCTATAGCCAACTTTTTTTAAAAACAAGTGAACTGAGTATAATCAGAAATCTGCCTCGCATATGAAGAAGATAAGCATTTTCTGAAAACTGGTAGATACATGGTGATGAATGACTCTGACTCAGGCTGGTTTGAGAAATAACTCAGATATGAAATAATTTNGCTGTCAAGTTGGGCATGTCAGGGAAAAAAAAAAAATCCTTACAAATCCAAAATGCAATAGTGAAGCTGTACACAGTCTGGGACTCATCCTCCCAGCCTTCTTCAGTATTGAGCAAATCTCTCTGGGATTACTTTGCTCATATTTTATGTCTGCGCAAAACCAAAAAAGCTATAAAAAGGACCATGAGAAAAAAGCTGGAGTATTTTAAGTGTGGATGGATAAAGACCAAGGGGCACGAACTTAGTGGTAACATTCAATATTATGTTGCAAGAATGCATCTCTATCATGGGCTCTGCCGTTCCAGAAATGTATTGTTTTAAGTTATCTTTGACCCTGAGCCACCAATTTTCTCCCCATCTGCAGTGCTTGCCTTCCTCCCCAAATTATTCATGAATCAGTCTCACACAGATCAACCCCCTCCCTCCATCCTTCTGAAAAGATGATTTAACCACAGAGATGTCCATTCTCCGGTCCCCAGAGACCCTGCCTCCATCTCCTTCGGTGTCCAGTTTGTTGTGTGTGAAGCTTGTTGGGATGTTGAGAGCGATGTTTGTCCAAGTCCCACATAGTGGCCTTCACGGGCTCCATCTCTGGAAGCTACCTGGGAATGAAGAGGCAGGTTCCCAGTAACCTTGGAACTGGCCACTTTGATCCTTTCTGGGCTGAAGAGTCAGTTGTAGAATGTGTCACCTGCATTCCACAACAAACATTTTGCTATTTCTGTTTTATCCCATATCTATCCATCTAGCCTTTGTTCATGTGCTATTCAATTGCATTTCAAAGCAAGCTTCAAATACCAGTACACTTTAACTAGAAAAAATTTTGACCACCCCCTGTGGCATGCGGGTTCTTAGCTCCCCAAACAGGGATCAAACTCTTGTACCCTGCATTGAAAGCAGAGTCTTAACCGCGAGACCACCAGGAAGTCCTCAGGTAGCAGTATACTTAAATTCTATAGCCAACTTTTTTTAAAAACAAGTGAACTGAGTATAATCAGAAATCTGCCTCGCATATGAAGAAGATAAGCATTTTCTGAAAACTGGTAGATACATGGTGATGAATGACTCTGACTCAGGCTGGTTTGAGAAATAACTCAGATATGAAATAATTTTATA
Organism: Raphicerus campestris; assembly: GCA_006410735.1. Taxonomy (NCBI): domain Eukaryota; kingdom Metazoa; phylum Chordata; class Mammalia; order Artiodactyla; family Bovidae; genus Raphicerus; species Raphicerus campestris. Next base: position 47,583 of record SJYW01026759.1, read on the forward strand.
CTGAAAATGTGATCGTGGCCATAAAGCACCTTTCACTGCCTCAGGTAACATCTCACCTTGCTAAATTATACACCAGGTGTCCAGGCAAAAAGAGGATGAGAGAGACAGAACTATGTATCCAAAGTGTGAGACATCCTACTCCTCCTGCACGTATTAACCTTCCTTGCACAGTTATCCATGGAATATTCTCATTTTGGACTTTATCCACACCCTAAATTTAGCAAGCTAGAATTATCTTTAAGGCGCCACTTGAAGCAACGCTTTTGAAAGGAAGAAGCTAGGGGGTTGGGGGGTGCGGAATTCTGCATTTCCTTGTGGTTAAGATGCCGCGGTCTCAGTTTAATTCTTCGGCCAAGACTCAGACTCCTCCTTTATTGTATGCTGAGGATAGAGCAAAAACAGTCTCGCAGCAAATTCATTACAGGTTTGTAAGATTAAAAACGTATACATTCAGATTAAGAAACAGGCCATGCATTCCAGGCTTTGTGTGTTCTGGCCACGGTGCACACTGAATTGAATAATTGCCTTAAGTGTGCCAGGCGGACTTCATTATTTAAAAGGAATTCTCTGTCTGAGTTTTTAATGCCTAAGAAAGTCTTTAAAAGGAGATCTAAGGACTTTTTCATTCATATACTTTGAAACACAAAAATCTTCATATAAAATCTGTTTGTTTTTTTCTAAAGTGCGATGTGCCTATAGAGTAAAATAAATTAGAAGAAATTTCTTTAAAGCCTGGCTGACAATGCAGGAAGCTAGCACAAATCAAGAAAAGAGCCGTTTTGAATGAACGAGTTTAGCTCATAGTGATTTGTTTTAAAAGGGGTAAGGGCTCAGGGGTTGAGAAACAAATGGTTGCCTGGCAAGAGTCAGAGATGAACTGGGGCTGTGTTTTAGGAAACCAGGGGTCCTCTCCCTTCTGCTCCTCATTATGAGGTTAATTTGTTGAGTGGAATAAACAGAGCCAGCATCGGAATCCAAAGAATGGGTTTTAAACCCAGCTCTGCCTCTAATTAGCTGGGAGGCATTGGCCTTATTTCTTACTCTCTTTAAGCCTCGCTTTTCTCCTCTGTAAAATGGAGAGTGTGGAAAATGCCTGGGAGTGTGGTTAGGAAGAGTACATAAAAGAACGCGTAATAAGGCTCAAAGTCACTTTCAAATATAATCTCTTTATGTTTCTAAAGTCAAGACTCCAGATAAGGGGACTAAGAGATAGATCTCTCAGAAATGAGAAAGTCTTGTGGATTTCTCCGAGTTGTCTTGATGAATACAGCATCCTTTACGGAGCATAGACTGTTGCAGCAGGTGTTGCATTCATGTTTTAAAAATCGGGGATGCTTTAAAAATCGGGGATGTCATGCTAGTTTCTGCTCTACAGTGAAGTGAATCAGCTCTTTGTATACATATATCCCCTCCCTCTTCGACCTCCCCCCATCATTGCCTGCCCCATGCCGCCCCTCTAGGTCATCACAGAGCTGAGCTCCCAGCACTAAACAACAGGTTCCCACTAGCCAGCTATTTACTCGTGGTAGTGTGTATATGTCCACTCTAATCCCCTAGTTCATCCCACCCTCCCCTTCCCCACTGTGTCCATATGTCCATTGTCTACATCTGTGTTTCTATTCTTGTCCTGCAAATAGGTTCAAGTGTTCCATAGATTCCACATATATGCGTTGATATACGCTATTTCTTTTTCTTTTTCTGCACTCATTTTGTATAAAGAAGATTTGCTTTACTTCACTGGGCATAGCTGAGACCTATTGGATGTGCCACTTATAGCGAAATCATATGGATAATTGTACTTAGAGTCACACGTTGAAAAGTACATAGTTCAAAATTTTCCTCTTTATTCAACTGCCAGTGCATACTGAGTGCCTCCCATGTGCCAGCCACTGTACCCTGCGCCAACCCACAAAACCAATATGGTCCCTACTCCTAAGACACAGTCAAACGGGAAAGACAAGAGATGAGGCGAACACACGGACCCAGGACAGCATGTGCGGAGCCTTCCCGGATGTAATGGGCCCGGGCTGTGGAGGGGAGTCCAGGAAGGCCTTGCTGAGCCCAGAAGAACAGCAGGAGGGAGAGAAAGACCAGACAGAAGAGGATACGCAGGACTTGGAGGCTAACCAGGGCTTGAGTTATTGGAGAGCAAATCCAGTGTGGTTGGAGCTTCGTGAGAAGTCGGGGAAGACAGTATAAAATGAGGCTGAAGGGAATCAGGGGTCAGATCACGTCAGGGCCCGGGTGAGGAGTCTGAATTTATGATAATGGGATTTAAGCGCAGAAGTGACTGACTTGAGGTAGTGGTTCGATGGAGACGCGGTGCTGGATGAGAACTAACGCCAGCGGCCAGATGGGAGGGAGGGATCAAGCCAGGATGACCGGCAGGCTTCGGCCTAAAGGACTTGGTGGGTGGAGGGTTATTCAAAAGGCGAGATGATGGAAAGAAAAGCTTTGGAGAGGAGGATTCAAATTTTAATTTAGAAATCTTAAGTTTAGGAAATTCCCTGGCGGGTCAGTGGTTAGGACTCCACTGTAGAGGTCACAGGTTCTATCCCTGGTCGGGTTGTTAAAGTCTCCCAGGCCTCCCGGCCGAAAAAACCAAAACATAAAAAACAGGACCAGTGCTGTAACAAACTCAATAAAGACTTTAAAAGTGGTTCACATTTGAAAAAAAAAAAAAAAAAGGATTCCATGCTTCCACTCTAGGGGGCATGGGCTGGCTCTCTGGTCAGGAAACTAAAATCCTGCAGGCTTTGCAGTCCAGACAAACAAGAAAGAAATATGTTTAAAAAAAAAAAATTAAATTTACCCATGAGATCTACAAAAGGAGATAGAAGGAGGTAGAGCTTTGAGTGTGTGATTCTGAAGGTCAGCGGTAGGAAGGGTTCCACAGTGAGGTTTGGACACCCTAACCCTAACCTACAGTGTTGAAGGTTGTGGGCAATATGAGATCCCCTCAGGAGAGAGGGTCAGCGATGAAAAAAAAAAAGATACTTGATGAATTCTGAGAAACTAGAGACTGTCAAGACCAGGAAAAAGCAGATAATCCTGGAAAGGAGTGGCAGAGAGACAGGAGGAAGACCAGGAGGGCCGGGCTCCCCATAAGCAAGAGAAGACGGTGCTAAGGAGAGGAAGGTCAAGAGCCAGGTGTTTCTTAGGAATCAGGTAAGAGGGATGTGAAAGTGTCCACCGAATCTGGCCACGAAGGGGACACTGATGGCCTGAACAAGAGCAGTTTTGCTGGATTTAGGGGGGTGCAGACTTGGCTAAGCATCTTGAAAAGTGAATGAGAAGCAAGATAGAAGCTATTGTTAAAAAAACGGAAAAGAAATAAGCAGATCTAAAAGTATATCAAGTTGGTCACATAGCCATAAAGAAAAGGAACTTTATTTCAAGTGACTGGCATCTTGACGGCAGCTGATTGATCAGGGTGGTGGTGGCTGAAGGTTGCGGTGCCTGTGGCAATTTCTTAAAATAAGACATCAGTGAAGTGGGCCACATCCATTGACTTCCTTTCATGAATCATTTCTCNCTTGCACAGTTATCCATGGAATATTCTCATTTTGGACTTTATCCACACCCTAAATTTAGCAAGCTAGAATTATCTTTAAGGCGCCACTTGAAGCAACGCTTTTGAAAGGAAGAAGCTAGGGGGTTGGGGGGTGCGGAATTCTGCATTTCCTTGTGGTTAAGATGCCGCGGTCTCAGTTTAATTCTTCGGCCAAGACTCAGACTCCTCCTTTATTGTATGCTGAGGATAGAGCAAAAACAGTCTCGCAGCAAATTCATTACAGGTTTGTAAGATTAAAAACGTATACATTCAGATTAAGAAACAGGCCATGCATTCCAGGCTTTGTGTGTTCTGGCCACGGTGCACACTGAATTGAATAATTGCCTTAAGTGTGCCAGGCGGACTTCATTATTTAAAAGGAATTCTCTGTCTGAGTTTTTAATGCCTAAGAAAGTCTTTAAAAGGAGATCTAAGGACTTTTTCATTCATATACTTTGAAACACAAAAATCTTCATATAAAATCTGTTTGTTTTTTTCTAAAGTGCGATGTGCCTATAGAGTAAAATAAATTAGAAGAAATTTCTTTAAAGCCTGGCTGACAATGCAGGAAGCTAGCACAAATCAAGAAAAGAGCCGTTTTGAATGAACGAGTTTTGCTCATAGTGATTTGTTTTAAAAGGGGTAAGGGCTCAGGGGTTGAGAAACAAATGGTTGCCTGGCAAGAGTCAGAGATGAACTGGGGCTGTGTTTTAGGAAACCAGGGGTCCTCTCCCTTCTGCTCCTCATTATGAGGTTAATTTGTTGAGTGGAATAAACAGAGCCAGCATCGGAATCCAAAGAATGGGTTTTAAACCCAGCTCTGCCTCTAATTAGCTGGGAGGCATTGGCCTTATTTCTTACTCTCTTTAAGCCTCGCTTTTCTCCTCTGTAAAATGGAGAGTGTGGAAAATGCCTGGGAGTGTGGTTAGGAAGAGTACATAAAAGAACGCGTAATAAGGCTCAAAGTCACTTTCAAATATAATCTCTTTATGTTTCTAAAGTCAAGACTCCAGATAAGGGGACTAAGAGATAGATCTCTCAGAAATGAGAAAGTCTTGTGGATTTCTCCGAGTTGTCTTGATGAATACAGCATCCTTTACGGAGCATAGACTGTTGCAGCAGGTGTTGCATTCATGTTTTAAAAATCGGGGATGCTTTAAAAATCGGGGATGTCATGCTAGTTTCTGCTCTACAGTGAAGTGAATCAGCTCTTTGTATACATATATCCCCTCCCTCTTCGACCTCCCCCCATCATTGCCTGCCCCATGCCGCCCCTCTAGGTCATCACAGAGCTGAGCTCCCAGCACTAAACAACAGGTTCCCACTAGCCAGCTATTTACTCGTGGTAGTGTGTATATGTCCACTCTAATCCCCTAGTTCATCCCACCCTCCCCTTCCCCACTGTGTCCATATGTCCATTGTCTACATCTGTGTTTCTATTCTTGTCCTGCAAATAGGTTCAAGTGTTCCATAGATTCCACATATATGCGTTGATATACGCTATTTCTTTTTCTTTTTCTGCACTCATTTTGTATAAAGAAGATTTGCTTTACTTCACTGGGCATAGCTGAGACCTATTGGATGTGCCACTTATAGCGAAATCATATGGATAATTGTACTTAGAGTCACACGTTGAAAAGTACATAGTTCAAAATTTTCCTCTTTATTCAACTGCCAGTGCATACTGAGTGCCTCCCATGTGCCAGCCACTGTACCCTGCGCCAACCCACAAAACCAATATGGTCCCTACTCCTAAGACACAGTCAAACGGGAAAGACAAGAGATGAGGCGAACACACGGACCCAGGACAGCATGTGCGGAGCCTTCCCGGATGTAATGGGCCCGGGCTGTGGAGGGGAGTCCAGGAAGGCCTTGCTGAGCCCAGAAGAACAGCAGGAGGGAGAGAAAGACCAGACAGAAGAGGATACGCAGGACTTGGAGGCTAACCAGGGCTTGAGTTATTGGAGAGCAAATCCAGTGTGGTTGGAGCTTCGTGAGAAGTCGGGGAAGACAGTATAAAATGAGGCTGAAGGGAATCAGGGGTCAGATCACGTCAGGGCCCGGGTGAGGAGTCTGAATTTATGATAATGGGATTTAAGCGCAGAAGTGACTGACTTGAGGTAGTGGTTCGATGGAGACGCGGTGCTGGATGAGAACTAACGCCAGCGGCCAGATGGGAGGGAGGGATCAAGCCAGGATGACCGGCAGGCTTCGGCCTAAAGGACTTGGTGGGTGGAGGGTTATTCAAAAGGCGAGATGATGGAAAGAAAAGCTTTGGAGAGGAGGATTCAAATTTTAATTTAGAAATCTTAAGTTTAGGAAATTCCCTGGCGGGTCAGTGGTTAGGACTCCACTGTAGAGGTCACAGGTTCTATCCCTGGTCGGGTTGTTAAAGTCTCCCAGGCCTCCCGGCCGAAAAAACCAAAACATAAAAAACAGGACCAGTGCTGTAACAAACTCAATAAAGACTTTAAAAGTGGTTCACATTTGAAAAAAAAAAAAAAAAAAAAAGATTCCATGCTTCCACTCTAGGGGGCATGGGCTGGCTCTCTGGTCAGGAAACTAAAATCCTGCAGGCTTTGCAGTCCAGACAAACAAGAAAGAAATATGTTTAAAAAAAAAAAATTAAATTTACCCATGAGATCTACAAAAGGAGATAGAAGGAGGTAGAGCTTTGAGTGTGTGATTCTGAAGGTCAGCGGTAGGAAGGGTTCCACAGTGAGGTTTGGACACCCTAACCCTAACCTACAGTGTTGAAGGTTGTGGGCAATATGAGATCCCCTCAGGAGAGAGGGTCAGCGATGAAAAAAAAAAAGATACTTGATGAATTCTGAGAAACTAGAGACTGTCAAGACCAGGAAAAAGCAGATAATCCTGGAAAGGAGTGGCAGAGAGACAGGAGGAAGACCAGGAGGGCCGGGCTCCCCATAAGCAAGAGAAGACGGTGCTAAGGAGAGGAAGGTCAAGAGCCAGGTGTTTCTTAGGAATCAGGTAAGAGGGATGTGAAAGTGTCCACCGAATCTGGCCACGAAGGGGACACTGATGGCCTGAACAAGAGCAGTTTTGCTGGATTTAGGGGGGTGCAGACTTGGCTAAGCATCTTGAAAAGTGAATGAGAAGCAAGATAGAAGCTATTGTTAAAAAAACGGAAAAGAAATAAGCAGATCTAAAAGTATATCAAGTTGGTCACATAGCCATAAAGAAAAGGAACTTTATTTCAAGTGACTGGCATCTTGACGGCAGCTGATTGATCAGGGTGGTGGTGGCTGAAGGTTGCGGTGCCTGTGGCAATTTCTTAAAATAAGACATCAGTGAAGTGGGCCACATCCATTGACTTCCTTTCATGAATCATTTCTCTCTAGCAGGCACAGCTGTTTGATAGCAATCTATTCACAGTAGCACCTCTTTCAACACTGGAATCAGTCCTCTCAAACTCTGTCCAACTGAGTTTATGTTGTGTTCTAAATCCTTCATTGTCATTTCAACAGTCTTCACGACATCTTCACCAGGAGTAGCTTCTATCTCAAGAAACCATTTTCTTTGCTCATCCGTAAGGAAGCAACTCCTCAACCATTAAAGTTGTTGTTGGGTTTTTTTTTCATGAGATTGCAGCAATTCAGTCCCATCTTCAGGCTTCACTTCTAATTCTTTGAGAATCACCAAAAGGGGATGCAGAGATACGTAGTGAACAAACGCTGTTAGAAAAACAGGACCGATGGGCTTGCTTGATGCAAGGTTGCCACAAACCTTCAATTTGTAAAAAAAAAAAAAAAAGATACTATCTTCAAAGTGAAATTAGAAATTAGAAATAAAACTAGAAAATTACCATTTTGTAACCCCTAATAAAGCAGAGATCATCTATGGCTGCTAATGCCACCAAGGGAGAGGCTGATAAGGAACTTTATGTCAGATATTTCTCTCTTATCAATAATAGTGGGAAGTGACGCGCCTCCTGCAATACAGTCAGGACTCAGCCCTGCCCCCTAAGACTGATCCTGGCTGTAGTCCTGCCTCTAGATCTAACTAGCTCTTCACAGGAAATGGGGGCGATAAAGGAACAATTTAAATGACGCCAAACAGAAGCAGTCTGCCAAATTCAGAGCTCTGGTCCCTTTACAGGAAGAAATGGTCCTTCTTCTTCAATGGCTTTTTTTGTTGTTGTTGTAAAGAGAGACAAGTATTATAAAGTATTAAAAACTTAAGGGATACAAGCAGATGTGAACTTTTCATAATTAAAAAAAAATCTGAGTGAATNAATAGGACCGGTTTCATTGTTGGTAATATAAAGATAACATTACCTGTTACACTGTATTTGAAGATTGGTTGAGTAATGTGTATAAACTCACTTTATAAGCTATAAATTGCTGTTTGAATGTTGAATCATTTGCTCCCTTATAGTAATAATAATGTTAGCAAAGGCATTTCCTTTCCACCTCTCTCCCTTCTCAAGACTTTCTCACTGTAACCACCACCACCACCACCATCACCACAGATTCTTTACATAGCCATGGCTGTAATTGGCTCCTTCTCCTTGGATATGCTTTAGGCCCAGAGCCCTGGGTAATAAATGTATTTATTGTAAGTTCTGTAAGTTTCTTTGATCTAAATCTTAAAAATGTATAACATCAAGAGTTACCTCATGTGGGACTTTTTTTTTCAAGTCCAAGAAAATAATTTGAGCTTCACCGGGACACCATGTCACTTAATGTGGTTTCACATTTCCATTTAGGGACTCCTGGAAGAAGAACCCAGCCACCAAATACGTTTTCTCATGGACTCTGCAAAAGGTCACTCGACCCTGGCTGAGCCAACATCTGGAAAGAATACTTCCTCCATCATTGCTCATCTCAGATGACTATCAGACTGAAAACAAAATCCTGGGTGTCCGCTGCCTCCATCACATTGTGCTGAATGTGGTGAGTGACCTCCGCTCTCTGGCGTGTGTATTGATGGCACAAACAGTCTTCTTGGCCATTCCTCATTCACGATATCACCATTTTATTGTTGCTTATATTTATATCTTTTATTCACTATCAATGCTGTTATGTGACTCAGTTCAATAATTTATATTTTTGCNGTATTGATGGCACAAACAGTCTTCTTGGCCATTCCTCATTCACGATATCACCATTTTATTGTTGCTTATATTTATATCTTTTATTCACTATCAATGCTGTTATGTGACTCAGTTCAATAATTTATATTTTTGCCCATATTTTCCTCTACCAACCTAGTAGCTTGTGAGGTGAAGTGAAAGTCTGTCAGTTGTGTCCAACTCTTTGTGACCCCATACACCATAGCCTGCCAGGCTCCTCTGTCCACAGGATTTCCCAGGCAAGAATACAAGTAGCTTGCATCTCAGAGGTGATATATATAAGAAACACAGACCATTGTCAGACTGAAGAACCAGACTTTGACTAATTAACAACTGACTTTCAAGGAAGAAAAAATTGAGAAGCTGAAAGGGATTATACCCAAATGTGTAAGCTATTACTCAAGGAAACTTTTTTCTTCTGTGTATTATGGAGCTTTTGAAATATACACAGAAATAGAGTAGTGTAATGAATCCCACATACCATGTTCAGTCTCAAAATTTTGCCAGCCTTGGGAAGCTTTAATTGGGTAATTTGTCTGATTGCAGCCAGCTGCTGATTTGCTGCAGTACAACAGGGCCCAGGTCCTCTACCACGCCCTTTTCAACCACCTGTATGCACGGGAACACCACCTCATTCAGGTAATTGTAAGATTTGCTCATAACGCTAAGTCTAAGCTTTCAAATTTGAGTAGAAGGTGGCATTATGTGAATAAGAATAGTTGGTAGCATTTTTCTCTTCTTGGAAGGTGGGGATGGTAACTGAGAGCCACTAACACGTTGAAAATACAGGGATAGCTGGACTTCCCTGGTGGTTCAGTGGTCAGGAGTCTGCCTGCCAATGGAGGGGACACAGGTTCGATCCCTGGCCCAGGAAGATCCCACATGCTGCAGAGCGCCTGAGCCCTGTGCCACAGTCTCTGAGCCTGCGCACTTGAGCCCTTGGGCTGCAACTACTGGAGCCAGTGCACCTGGAGCCGCACTCCGCAACAAGAGAACGCAGCCTCATTGAAAAGTGAGTTTACTGCAGTGAAGAGCAGTCTTGACAGTCTGCAACTAGAGAATGCCCTTGAGCAGCAGCAAGGGTCCAGCACAGGCAAAAATAAATACATTTAAAAAAAGAAAATGNGAGTCTGCCTGCCAATGGAGGGGACACAGGTTCGATCCCTGGCCCAGGAAGATCCCACATGCTGCAGAGCGCCTGAGCCCCGTGTCACAGTCTCTGAGCCCGCGCGCTTGAGCCCTTGGGCCGCAACTGCTGGAGCCAGTGCACCTAGAGCCCTTGGGCTGCAACTGCTGGAGCCAGTGCACCTAGAGCCCGCGCTCCGCAACAAGAGAACACAGCCTCATGGAAAAGTGAGTTTCCTGTAGTGAAGAGCAGTCTTGGCAGTCTGCAACTAGAGAACGCCCTTGAGCAGCAGCAAAGGTCCAGCACGGGGAAAATTAAATACATTTAAAAAAAGAAAATGGNGCAACAAGAGAACGCAGCCTCATTGAAAAGTGAGTTTACTGCAGTGAAGAGCAGTCTTGACAGTCTGCAACTAGAGAATGCCCTTGAGCAGCAGCAAGGGTCCAGCACAGGCAAAAATAAATACATTTAAAAAAAGAAAATGGGATAGCAAATGGCTAGTGAAAAGGGTTCAGTACCAAAGAGGTATCCATGTTTCTGAGCCTGCACAGAAAAGCCACTGTTTTGTCTTCATCTGGGTCAATTATATATCACTTGGGGGCAGTTTTATGTCTGAAAAAGTTCTAGTTTTAAGAAAGATTTTTTTTTGTAGTCTCTCACCTATTTATGAACAAGAGAGAAAGATGGGCTCTTTCCTCCCTCTGCCTCCTTTTTTTCTTTTTAGCCACGTGGCTTTTAGGATCTTAGTTCCCCCACCAGGGCTTAAACCCTGGCCCCAGCAGTGGAAGTGCAGAATCCTAACCACTGGACCACCAGGGAAGTCCCGAGTCAGTTCTATTTTTATTAAGTGTCCTTCCATCTGGGCTGCTTTTGTATCAGTACAGACATGGGGAACTCTTTGTAAGTTGGGTAAGTGTCAATTGCTGTTTCATCCAGTAGACACTGAGTACCTGTTGTGTGCCAGTAACCATTGTAGGTTCCAAGATTGAATGAGTCAAGCAAGGTTCTGGCTTTAAGAAATCCTTTTCAGACACATTTATGTAAATATATATACTGTAAATATAAACACAGTACAGAGTAATCTATTAAAAGAGGTCTGTATAAAATGTAGTAGGTGTTTAGCAATAGGCAGCTAAGGAGGTTTGGTGGTATTAGGGTGTTAAGGAGTGGTAAGGAGGTGATATTTGTTTATAAAGAATGAGAATTTCTGGGGGATATTGTGTGGGGAGGGGTGCAGAGACCATTCTGAAGTCAAGAAACAAGTTACATAAAATTAGAGTTAGAAATAACTTTGTTTCTTATTTTAGGCCAGATAGTCTCCCTCCTCCTACCTCAGCCTGCCCCTTTCTTTTTAAAATATTTTAGGTTGGGAGAATCTAGACTATCCTAAAAGCCAGGAAGGTTAGGGCTCTTGGAATGGTGGCTAAGAAGTAAGAGAAAAAGCAAAGATCCTGGGAGAGCTAAAAGGGATTGCATGGACACTGAAACTTCAGATAGGGTGGTCAAAAGTGGATACAAATAGAGTCATCTTAGATTCTGTTTGGGAGAGGTCTTATAATAGATATTATACTTGTAAATATCAACTTAGGTATTTAGTGACAATAGACTGAGACTCCTAAATTCTGCATTAAAGTCTTAGCTCTGCTCCATTCTATAGATTAGCAAAGAACAGTCCTAGGAGATTTTAACTTGAGACTGTCTGATGGAAATAAAGAATGTTTAAAAAGTTTGAAAATATAAAGTAATACATTACACTTAATGTATTATTACTAGCATCTTTTAGAATTCTATGACATGGACACTGAGGATGGTAGATGAATGGAAGCTGCAAGAGAAATCATTGAGTGTTATGACTACCAACTGGTGAACTACAGCTCCTTTCTCTTCCTTCCTCCTAGGCTGTGCTCCTGTGTCTGCTGGATTTATTTCCCATCCTGGAGAAAGCCCTGCACTGGAAGGGAGATGGGGCCCGACCCACCACACACTGTGATGAGGTCCTGCAGTTGATCCTGACGCACATGGAGCCCGAGCACCGCCTTCTCTTACGCAGGACTTACGCAAGAAACCTACCAGCTTTTGTGAAAAGGTGAGTCCCTGAGCAGCTGGGTCTGGCCATACTCCTCAACTTCACTCTTCATCACATCTTCTCTGTTGTTAGGTTGGGGATCCTAACTGTCCGGCACTTGAAAAGGCTGGAGCGAGTTATCATTGGTTACTTGGAGGTATACGATGGACCCGAGGAGGAGGCCAGATTGAAGATACTGGAAACCCTAAAACTTCTCCTGCAGTATACTTGGCCTAGGTATGACAGCCAGCAGTCAGGTGTGCTAAGGGGCAAAACTCCACCCATACTTCCTGCAGAACTTGCCCACATGTATCACTTTCACTTTTCACTTTCATGGGAGAAGGAAATGGCAACCCACTCCAGTGTTCTTGCCTGGAGAATCCCAGGGACGGGGGAGCCTTTTGGGCTGCCATCTATGGGGTCGCACAGTCGGACACGACTGAAGTGAGTTAGCAGCAGCATGTTCAATACAAAGTATTAAGGACATGCTGTACAGATGAATACCTCCCATTTTCCATACCAGTTGGACTTTAAACTGTGAGAGTGGCATTGACAGGATATACACCCAGTTCCTTCAGGTGGACATCTCTATTTACAAGGCCTATTCAAGTCTTAAGGCTGTTGAGCAGTGCTACTGTAGACATACTTGACTTTGTTCACCCTTTGGTTTCTTAAGTCTGAGAACAGAGCACTTCCAGCGCATCATTGAACATGTATGATCAGGAGAATGCTGATTTGGGATACATTTGCTTAGCATCCCAACTCTGGCTCAAGGGAGGTATCATGAACAGCAAGCTGGAACCCAAACACATTGAGTCTGCAAAAGGCTGTCTTGGAGGAAACGTTCAGTTGCTTAGTCGTGTCTGACTCTTTACGACCCCATGGACTGAAGCATGCCAGGCTTCCCTGTCGTTTACTATCTCCCATAGTTTGCTCAAACTCTTGTCCGTTGAATCAGTGATGCTGTCTAACCATCTCATTCTCTGCCACCCCATGCTCCTTTTACCTTCAGTCTTCCCCAGTATCTGGCCTTTTTCCAGTGAGTCTGAATGAAATAACAAGACTTAATTGGGCATGAGTCCCAGTATCTTACCAACACATATGTGTCTGTTCTGAACTGTATTCTCTCATCTCCTTATAATGTACCCCAGAATCACATTTGTACCCAGGTTGCATTTATTTACTTACTGTATCTCTCCTCTGCTGAACTCTAAGTTCCAGGAAGATGGAAGATCATTTTAGTATACCGAGAACGCCAAAGTTGACTCAGAACCTGGTATTGTTTTGCTATTTAGTCACTAAGTCGTGTCTCTTTTGCAACCCCGTGGACTATAGCCTGCCAGGCTTCTCTGTCCATGGGATTTTCCAGGCAGGAATACTGGAATGGGTTGCCACTTCCTCCTCCAGGGGATCTTCCTGACCCAGGGAGTCCTCCTGAGCCAGGGATTGAACCCAAGGCTCCTGCATTGACAGGTAGATTCTTTACTACTGAGCCACCAGGGAAAGCCCAGTACCAAGTACGTGGATATTTCAGAAGTGACTGGAATAGATGGATGAATGAAATTGAATCAATACTGATACTAAGTAGAAGTCAAGAAATGTGGAGAGGTCACAAAACGAATGTGAAGTATGGAGGGGGTGAGCTCTGGGGAGTGAACGCAGAGCCAACTGTGTTAAAAGACAGGTGAAGTGCTGAATAGCACCCACATTATTGGAAACCACTTAATGGTTTTCAGATCAAGATGAAGGGTGTAAACTTTTCTTCTCCCAGTCACATTTCTGCCCAGAAATGTGGTTTATATTTATTTCCACACTACAAGTTAAATTTTTCAGCTTTCTTAAGGCTTTTTAGTTTAATTATGGTTAAAAAATACATAAAATTTACCATTTTCAAGTGTGTGATTCAGTGGCATTAAGCGCACTTATGATTTTACATAATCATCATCATAAAAATTTTTAGAAAGGCAAAGCAGAAGTAGAGACAGGGCCTAACTGGTGGTAATCTAGGATCTAGCATTAAAGTGACAGAAAAGTTAAATCACTGAATTCTCAGAAGCCAAGTTTATTTCTCTCACTGTATCTTTAACCTCCAGGCCTAAGACCACATCCAAGCTAAAGAACTGTGGGTCATTTCCTGTTCTCTGGCCAAAAGTATAGGCCCTTGGTAGGGAGGGCCCAGTTCTCCCTTTTCAGGAGAGCTGTTTCCTAACAGTTAAACCACCAACTTCTGGAGGGCAGCCAGGTGTTCTTAGGCATGCCAGTGTGTCAGGGTGTGTGGGCAGTGTGCTGAAGGGAAAACCAACAGGCTTGGAGTTCAGAAATCTGGAGTCTGGTCTCTCGTTTTGCTTTCAGCTCTGTGGTCTTAAACTTGGACTTCAGTTCTTTGCTTTATGAAATGAGGGCTTTCATATCCCTGATGCCTTTTTCAGTTTTAATACCCTTATTCAGAGTATGAATACCATGTTTCTTCTTGATTCCAGAGTCTCCTGCAGACTTGTGGTCTTACTGAAGGCTCTCTTGAAATTGATATGTGACGTAGCAAGGGATACAAGCCTCACACCTGAGAGTGTTAAGAGCGCCTTGTTAGATGAGGCCACCGACTGCCTGATTCTCCTGGACCGCTGTGCTTCGGGACGGGTGAAGGTAAGGGGCAGTCCACCGCTCGGTCTCGGTGAGGCCTCAACATCCTCAGGGGATTTCTGTGATCGTTTCCTGCCTAAGGCTGTAATTGGACATGGAAGGTTCTAGTCTCTACCTCTGAGTCTTTTAGCCTTCAGCAGAGTTTGATCAATACCTTATTCTCCCTTTAAAGCTATTCAGAACTTTTTAGATGAAAAGGCAAGAGAACCAGTGGATGCTTCTGGAGCTAGGAGAGAATGGGCAAAAGGATCATGATCAAGAGTTTGCAAAATGGAAATTCTGTTCTAGTGGTCCGAATGAAGAGAAAAAGTAAAAATAATGGTTTATAATCCACCAAGGAATAATTTAGGTAGAGTAATTCAGGTAACAGAGATGTTTCCAGTTTTTCAGAGGCAATGATGTTTTCCACATACTTTTATTTATCCATGTGGGAATTCTTCCTTTAGTCTCATATTCCACAGAAGTTTACTTTTCCAAGCCATTGCATATAACAGCTGTATGTCCATGTATACATAATTTATAAATCATTGTCTCAAAATCTTCAATTTAAAGTTATAGGCAGCATGAAAAGAAATTAACATCCTAAAAATATTGAGGAATACTGTATTCATCTTGGCTTTTTAACCTCAAGCAATTTTCAAGCCCTAGATCTAATCTGCTCCATGCTGGCTGGTAGAAAGCCGCTGCTTCATGAGCCAGTAGGACAGTTCCAGTTCCCAGCGTTACGCCAGTTCCATGAACTGCCCTAGTGTCATCAGTTCTTTCCTTGAGTCTGATACCAAGAAAGAACACAAGGTAAAATAACAATCAAAAAAACAAGCCTGTTTGGTTTCACATTTCAGGGTCTCCTGGCTAAAATCTCCCACAGCTGTGAAGACAGTCAGGTGGGGAACTGCATCCGAAGAGTGCAACAGCTTTCTGAAGGCGCTCCCTGCGACACAACTTAAGACTTGTGTTACTTTCCTGAAGAGGAAAGCATTGTCTTTCTCTTCCAGTTGTTTTCAGTGGAATTATTTCAGGCAAAAGGTATATTGATACTAAACATTGTAACTTAAGCCTTCTCTTTCCTTCTTTTTAACTCCCACAGAAGTAGGGAAAGGAGAATATGAACAAATGGAATCTGGACATTTCTAAATGAAAGGGTGGGGGAGGCCTGCAAGGGGGAGGATGCCAAGGAAACAGGGGTGAGTTGCTAACACTTAAGTATACCCACATACCCGTCCCTTATGCTTCTTGGGCTCAAGCTATTACTTCAGCACGTGTCATGTAACAACGCTATTAAAATATTCACAATTTAGGCTTTTCTCCGCTCCCTCCTTGCCCCACAGAACTAGCGTAAATATTAAAAACACAAATATTGTGTTAAAAAACAAGATGAAGAGCAAAACCCAGAAGTGTTACATGTTTNTACAAAGTATTAAGGACATGCTGTACAGATGAATACCTCCCATTTTCCATACCAGTTGGACTTTAAACTGTGAGAGTGGCATTGACAGGATATACACCCAGTTCCTTCAGGTGGACATCTCTGTTTACAAGGCCTATCTGAGTCTTAAGGCTGTTGAGCAGTGCTACTGTAGACATACTTGACTTTGTTCACCCTTTGGTTTCTTAAGTCTGAGAACAGAGCACTTCCAGCGCCATCATTGAACATGTATGATCAGGAGAATGCTGATTTGGGATACATTTGCTTAGCATCCCAACTCTGGCTCAAGGGAGGTATCATGAACAGCAAGCTGGAACCCAAACACATTGAGTCTGCAAAAGGCTGTCTTGGAGGAAACGTTCAGTTGCTTAGTCGTGTCTGACTCTTTACGACCCCGTGGACTGAAGCACGCCAGGCTTCCCTGTCGTTTACTATCTCCCATAGTTTGCTCAAACTCTTGTCCGTTGAATCAGTGATGCTGTCTAACCATCTCATTCTCTGCCACCCCATGCTCCTTTTACCTTCAGTCTTCCCCAGTATCTGGCCTTTTTCCAGTGAGTCTGAATGAAATAACAAGACTTAATTGGGCATGAGTCCCAGTATCTTACCAACACATAACACATATGTGTCTGTTCTGAACTGTATTCTCTCATCTCCTTAAAATGTACCCCAGAATCACATTTGTACCTAGGTTGCATTTATTTATTTACTGTATCTCTCCTCTGCTGAACTCTTAAGTTCCAGGAAGATGGAAGATCATTTCAGTATACCGAGAACGCCAAAGTTTACTCAGAACCTGGTATTGTTTTGCTATTTAGTCACTAAGTCGTGTCTGACTCTTTTGCAACCCCATGGACTATAGCCTGCTAGGCTTCTCTGTCCATGGGATTTTCCAGGCAGGAATACTGGAATGGGTTGCCACTTCCTCCTCCAGGGGATCTTCCCGACCCAGGGAGTCCTCCTGAGCCAGGGATTGAACCCAAGGCTCCTGCATTGACAGGTGGTTTCTTTACTACTGAGCCACCAGGGAAAGCCCAGTACCAAGTACATGGATATTTCAGAAGTGACTGGAATAGATGGATGAATGAAATTGAATCAATACTGATACTAAGTAGAAGAAGTCAAGAAATGTGGAGAGGTCAGAAAACGAATGTGAAGTATGGAGGGGGTCAGCTCTGGGGAGTGAACGCAGAGCCGACTGTGTTAAAAGACAGGTGAAGTGCTGAATAGCACCCACATTATTGGAAACCACTTAATGGTTTTCAGATCAAGATGAAGGGTGTAAACTTTTCTTCTCCCAGTCACATTTCTGCCCAGAACTGTGGTTTATATTTATTTCCACACTACAAGTTAAATTTTTCAGCTTTCTTAAGGCTTTTTAGTTTAATTGTGGTTAAAAAATACATAAAATTTACCATTTTCAAGTGTGTGATTCAGTGGCATTAAGCACACTTATGATTTTACATAATCATCATCATAAAAATTTTTAGAAAGGCAAAGCAGAAGTAAATAGAGACAGGGCCTAACTGGTGGTAATCTAGGATCTAGCATTAAAGTGACAGAAAAGTTAAATCACTGAATTCTCAGAAGCCAAGTTTATTTCTCTCACCATATCTTTGACCTCCAGGCCTAAGACCACATCCAAGAGCTAAAGAACTGTGGGTCGTTTNGAAGCTGGCATCCTCAGGCTGCTAATTCACTAAGACGTCCAGTCTCCCTCCTGTCCATTATAATTCAACATAAAGCAGAAAACGGGGAAATGATTTTGGGCTGAAAGTGTTGCTGCTTTTGACGGGACAGCCCTTCCAAGACTCTGCGGTAGTGACTCAGCTCCAGACCCCTCTCCAGGCGGCAGATGGCCGGCCCCAGGCCGTGTGCGCAGCCCGACGATGCGTCTCGGAGCTCAGCACTTGGGTCAGGCGGGTCGGTTAGTGAGTCCACTTCAGCTGTTTTTGACCTGGTTGAGAAACACACTGCTCCAGCCTGAGAAAGGGTGTTCCGGGGGTGCTGTCTTAGAAGTGAGGGTCTGAGATTCCCCCTGAGGGCAATGAAGAAACAGAAGGGAGCTTTCTTCTTGGGGTACCTTTGTCTTGGAGCTTGTCTGCCTTCAGGGTGCTCTCTGCAGGTCCATCTGTCGCCCCCCGTCGGGGAACCGCTGATTTCATGGCAGACTCCTGGGTAACTCTTGCTGTATGTGTATTAGATCGATGTGCCCCAAGGCCTGGTTGGTTGCTGCCTGCTCTAAATCATCAGACCATCTACCCTAGCGGATTCTGTTCTTTAGTGCTGGGTGTTTACCCACGGCTCAGTCCTCGAGACCGTACTGTGTACATCTCGTTTGGGAGCTATGACCTCTATTGAGATTCTTTGGATGAAAGGGATTTTTGTACCCTTAAATTCTTCTGTCGTGATTTGTGAAAAAGTGAGTGTTAGTTGCTCATTTGTCTCTGAATCTTTTGTGCCCCAGTGGACCATAGCCCTGTATGCCATGGCTTCTCATCCCGTGGGATTCTCCAGGCAAGCATACTGGAGTGGGTTGCCATTTCCTTCTCCAGAGGATCTTCCCAGCCCAGGGATGGAACCCGTGTCTCCTGCCTTGCAGGTGGATGGTTTACCTCCTGAGCCACCAGGGAAGCCCAGAATGAGAATGAAAAGAGCAAAAGTTTATTGGATATTTCTTTTGTGTCAGGCTCTGAAATAAGTGTTTAACCAATTTCATCTCATAGAATTCTCACAGTAACTCTCTAATTGGACACCTCTATGACCTGTATTTTGGGAATTGAATCGTGGAATCATGGAGAGTCTAAGGAGTTGAGATTTGAATCCTGGCAGGCTGACTAGAGTTCGTTTTCTTAGACCCTGTGGATTGTAAGACTTCCGCGGATGAAAAAAAAAAAAAGAGCTTTTGCCTGTCTCTGAGACCAAGAGTCATTTTGTTGCTGAGGGGAAGAAATAGCCTGGACTTAAAAGTTGATCAAGGAAGATGCATGAGAGGGGTTTTAAAGCAGAATTCTGCATCACTTTTGTATTTCTCATTGGATCTTCAGTTCCATATCTGAGAGGTGTACAGTCAGATCTTAGGACCAGGTCCTTGGAGTACCCTCTTCCTCTGAAATGTGGATCCTTGGTCTCCTCTGAACGCCACGTGTGGTTTGCTCAGCATGTTTGACTTCAGGGAACCTCAGGAATAAGAGGCATTCTGTGGGACTATTTAGTTCATTTGAAAAGCTTTTGGAAAAGACCATCCATTTCAGATGGATGGACACCTTATTTCAAGATATCCAGAGAACCATATTGCCCACACAATCCACTGCTTTAGTGCACCTGCTGTGAAAGACTAAGCAAATAAAGCCGTAATCCAAATTCCTTATGTTGTGGCCGAAGTGGTTTTCCCTGGCGGGAGCTGAGGTCAGTCAATCATTTGCCATTTCTGAGCAAAGCCTGAAACGTTTGTTCTTTCCCTAATTGTTACAGGACTGAGTGGACAGTCACGGCTGTTTCTGCCCCACTTGTCTGTTCTTTTGAAACTTAGATGAAAGGAAATGATCACATGTCAGTGACTTTTGGAATTCTTGTCTGATGGCAAAGAAAATTAAGTGGAAGCATCATTTTAATCTCGGGATCTGATTGTCGATCTCTCACTTCCCTCTAATGGACTGTATGACCTTGAGCAAGTCTCTTCACCTCTCTGGTCTTGGTGTCCTTATCTATGAGTAAGGTGTTAGGTCTAAAATGATCCCAAATATTCCTTTTAGTTTTAAAGCTTTTCATTTCTACACTGCAGCCCTGTAAGACTGCATTAATAAAATCTCCTGTCCTAAGGCCAAACTGTTGTTCGTTTGTTACAGATATTTTTTGGATGTCTTCTGGTTTAAAGAATCCCCAGCTGCTCTGATGATAGCTTAAGAAGACTGCATGCTGTTCCCTTTCAATGCCAAGCCAGGCGCCCTCAGAACCTCACATCTCATCTCCTTCATGGAGCCCGGGTCCCAGCAGGAATGGCAGCGGAGGAAATTGGCATGCAGATGGTTCCTCCACGTGAAGTTGTCTTGGTCTGCGGGCCGACGTGAGAACACCTGGTAACCAGGCTTGCCCGCTGGCGGTCACCCAGGGCAGGGCAGCATGGTACGGATTCAGAGGGGGAAGCTTCTGGCGTTTTGCCTGTGCGTGATGGCTACTGTCTTTCTGCTCATCACACTCCAGGTACCAAGAGCGTGGGTCGTGTAGTGTTGATTCCTGGGCCTCTCCCCCTACCCCCACCCCCATCCCATGCTCGCCAAGGACTTTACTTTTTGCCTCCTCTCTCAGGGTCAGGATGTTCTCTCTAAGGCAAGAAAAATACTTTCTTTTTATAACATATGGAATTGAGGTTTAGTGAGTGGATGTGGTAGGTAGAAACAAGATCAGTGAGTTGGGAAATTAGTTTGTGACTCGCAGGATCCTAGTTTTAAGATTTTTTGGATGTGGACCACTTTTAAAGTCTTTATTGAATTTGTTGCAATGTTGTTTCCTGGTTTGGACCAGGGATCGAACCCACAGCCTCTGCATAGGAAGGTGAAATCTTAGCTACTGGGCCACCGGGGAAGCCCGGGAATCCTGGTTCTAGCAGAGCCCTATTTGCCTTGTTGGCTCAAGACAGCTCTGAGCAAAGAAGCCCTCCATATATCCGTGAGGACTGCGCAACAGCCCAGATCCGACTGCTGATGGCAAACCGCAGTTAAGATCCAGATGAAGGTTTAGCTTGGATGACTTCCTCCCAAGTCATGACCCCTTCTGAAAGATGCCATTCTTAAAGAAGCAGTGACTATTCAAGGACAACCTAGTTTGTTCTGCAGATCACAAACGTCGGCATTAATACATTTGTTCATAGTAGGGTGAATGAAGGGGCTTCCCTAGTGGCTCAGAGGTTAAAGCGTCTGCCTCCGATGCCGGAGACTTGGGTTAGNCCGCAGTTAAGATCCAGATGAAGGTTTAGCTTGGATGACTTCCTCCCAAGTCATGACCCCTTCTGAAAGATGCCATTCTTGAAGAAGCAGTGACTATTCAAGGACAACCTAGTTTGTTCTGCAGATCACAAACGTCGGCATTAATACATTTGTTCGTAGTAGGGTGAATGAAGGGGCTTCCCTAGTGGCTCAGAGGTTAAAGCGTCTGCCTCCGATGCCGGAGACTTGGGTTCGACCCCTGGGTCGAGAAGATCCCCTGGAGAAGGAAATGGCAACCCACTCCAGTATTCTTGCCTGGAGAATCCCATGGACTGAGGAGCCCGGTGGGCCACAGTCCATGGGGTTGCAAAGTGTCGGACACGACTGAGCGACTTCACACACAAACACACACACACACACACACGCACACACACACAGGGTGAATGAACTGAAGCATTTCTTCAGTCCTCCCATTTATTTCATATGGTTGGTTCTTCTGAACTTCATTTGCTGATTTCAAAGTAAAATGAAAATTTCACAGTGAAGGTAAAAGTATAAATATGAGTTCAGAATTTTTTAGCCCCCACTGTGTTCCTGCTGTCCGTTTCAAAATCCAAAAGGACTTTTAAAGATTACTCGTGGATGTGAGTAGTTCACATGCAGGCCTGATGGAGATGATGGTGTCCTCTGGGCGTTTTATTCTGGAGGATTGCCCTTCTCCTTGCTTAGGACTGAGTGAACAAATGCGTATACCAACACTTTGGCAGGTGGTCTGTGCGGTTTCCACCACCTTCTACTGCCAGGTTGAGGTTCTGGTCAGAGCAGACCCCTGGCTCTCATTCTGTCTTTCTTGGAGGTAAGGCTCTAGGACCTGCTTGAGCTGGAAAAGCTGCAGTTTTCTGCCTCATTCTGTGGGAAATTATGAGAAAGCTTTGATCTTACTAGACATTTGACCTCTTTTCCAGGCTTGAGGAATGCCTGTGTACAAGTTAAGAATTTTGCTTTTGATGTCAGAATAAATTACCATGCTTTTGGTAGGCATGTCATCTCTAAGCTTCCAGAATAGAAGAGGTAGTAGTGTGTTTACTGGAGCTGAACCTTCACCTGGATCTTGATTGCAGTTTGCCATCGGTGGTCTGATTTGAGATGTTACTCAGTCCTCATGGATACATTGAGCACTTCATTGTTCAGCATTGCTATAATACTATTTTTATTTGAACACTATAAAATGAACAAATATAATGCCTGTATATTTAGTGTCATAGCCTGTGCACAGGTTGGAAAAGAATTTCCAGACATGAGGCAGAATGAGAGGAGAACAGAGTTTATATTAGAGTGGGAGACGCTCTTAGACAGTGGGCAGGTTCAAGGGAGAGCCGACCCCTTTTGTGGTCTCCACAGTGCAGGAGACCTGGGTGCGATCCCTGGAGTGGGAAGATCCCCTGGAGGAGGGCATGGCAACCCGCTTTGATATTATTCCCTGGAGAATCTCCATGGGCAGAGGAGCCCGGCAGGCTTCGGTCCATGGGGTTGCAAAGAGTCGGACATGACTGAGCGACCAAGCATAGCATGGCACAGCCAATTTTTATAGACTCAAGACAGAGAAAATTCCTGCTGGAAGGGTAACATGAGATGATTGGTTAGGATGCTAGAGGGTAGGTATTTTTACCTAATAAAAGGTCAGGGGCGCTCATGGCAATGGTTGCTATGGTGCTTAATCAGTTCCAGAGATGACCTTGGTGGAGGGGTCCACATCTGTGCCCTTGGTACAAGGCTGTACACCTGTGACCTTGGTAGACCGTTCCTGTTTTTGCTGGCTTGTAGGCTAGGCAAGATGAAATAATTTGCCACATAGGGAGGGAAAAGGAAGGCTAAATGAAAAAAAAAATCATGTCATGAATCCTGTATTAGTTTGCTAGGGCTACCATATATAAAGTACCAAAGACTGGGTTGGGTGGCTTACACAACAGGAATCTATTTTCTCAGAGTTGTAGAGGCTAGAAGTCAAGGTCAAGGTGTCAGCAAGCAGGGCATTTCTCTGAGGCTCCTTCTTGGCCTTGCGGGTGCTGTCTTCTCCCCGTGTCTTCACACGCTCCTCCTATACTTCTCTGCGTCCCTGTCTCCTCTTTTTATGCAGACACCAGTCATATTGGATTATGGTCTACTCTGATGACCTCGTTTTAACTTAATTGCCTCTTTTAAGACCCTGTCTCCTAGTTCAGTCACATTCCGAGGTGGGAGGGGTTAGGGCTTTAACATATGAATTTGGCTGGAGTGGGGGTGGCCAGGGGTGGGGCACAGTTCAACCCATAACAGATTTTATAACATGGTTAATAATCTCAAATTGAAAATGTTTCACTGACCTGCAGTTAAACTAAAGCATTGTGGTTTTCTGGAGGAAGTCATTCATCTGAGACACTGTTTTTGATTCACATTTAATTATATTTTATATATAGTATCTATAGATTCTTTGGGTGTATGGTATCTTTACTTTTTAAAAAAAAATTTTATCTACCTTTCAGTTGCACAAATAACTAATGAAATCATTTTACAGCAAATCTAAGACATATTATTTCACTTGGACTTTCTTTAATGTGATTCTCTAACACAGGGGCCACCAATGTCTCGGATCTAAAGCCTGATGATCTGGGGTGGAGCTGATGAAATAATAATAGATATAAAGTGCACAAGAAATGTAATGCGCTTGATCATCCTGAAACCATCCTCCCCCCAATTTCCTTCCTCCAGTCCATGGAAAAATTGTCTTCCATGAAATTGTTCCCAGGTGCCAGAAAGGTTGGGGAACCACCACTCTCACAGATGGGAGCTTTAATTTTAGTATAACCATATGACTGTTGTCATACTCAGCAAAATTAATATTACTCAGGGCCATCTATGTCTCAGGCCATATTAAATTTCCCCCAGTTATCTCAAAAAAACTTAACAAGTTGATTTGAATCTGGAATAAACAAATCCACATTTTGAATTTATCTCAAGTTTTGTGGATTTTTTTCTATAAGTTTCTTCTGCCCCACATTTTATTCCATGTCATGGGTTTGTGGAAGAAACTAGGTCATTTGTCATTTTGAATTTCCCAGATTTTGGATTTGGCTGATTTTCTCCTCATGGTTTTGTTTAATATGTTCCTCTGTGCCCTGTATTTCTTACCACCTAGTACTGATGTTTGAGGCAAAACATTTTTTAAAAAGCTGTTTGGTAGGACAGTCTCTCCTTAAACAATCCTTGTCATTTGGATATGACTTTATGCCTCGCACAGTAGATGTTGATCAGAAATGTGGAGCAAAATTTATCTTTAAAGTTATACTCATGACTTTCTCAATGTGATTTTTTAAAGTCCCTGGTTGTACATTTGCAGGGAAAGGCTGGGTGAAAATACCGAGCATTTGTGGCTAAAGTCAACACCATTCCATCACGCTCTGGGGAGGAGCCGTCTTACTGCTGTGCTGTGCTTACTCGCTCAGTCGTATCCGACTCTTTGTGACCCCGTGGACTGTAGCCCACCAGGCTCCTCTGTCCATGCGATTCTCCAGGCAGGAACACTGGAGTGGGTTGTCA
>SJYW01026763.1:0-16563 GCA_006410735.1 Raphicerus campestris
TTCCATGGACAGAGGAGCCTGGTGGGCTATAGTCCATGCGGTCACAAAGAGTCGGACACAACTGTGCGACTACAGTTTCACATATGTCTGTCCATACATATCTATTTCTCTGTCAATCTACATATGTGCCTATCTACTATATACAGATTGATAGAGAAATAGGTTTGTATATGGATTTGCACACACATAAGGAGAGAAAGGGCTATGTAGGTAGATATGTGATACACATATGCATATGTGTGTATACACACATATATTTCCCAGTTCTGTTCACCAAGAGTCCTAGTAGTAACTGGTAGCAAAAAGCATGCCTTGTGTTCAGAGCTTTGTTTCTAAGTATCATTCTCTTCACTAAAGAAAAGAGGCTGTCTTTGAGAAATGGCTGATTTCAGGGCTGAGGAAGTACAAAATGAACTTAAAATGTCTCATTGTGGCAAAGAAAAAGGAAGTTTTCAAAAATGATGGAGACATATCAGAAAAGCCTATATGATTACAGTTAGGTGCATTGAGTCTCCATCATTTTAAAAATGGTTTAGCTATAAAAATGTCAGATTTTGAAGTATTATAAACCCAGAATATCCCCTTTGTATCTCTTTCCTCCGCTTACAGTGGGGCCTTGCCATGGATTTAAGACTGACAGGAGTCAGAACTGAACTGATGCAATGAATCTATACAAAGAATTTTGTTACAAAAAATGAAAACTAGAATTATGATTTAACATTGAGAACTGGAGCTGATCTAGGAAATTACCNGATTTTGAAGTATTATAAACCCAGAATATCTCCTTTGTATCTCTTTCCTCCGCTTACAGTGGGGCCTTGCCATGGATTTAAGACTGACAGGAGCCAGAACTGAACTGATGCAATGAATCTGATACAAAGAATTTTGTTACAAAAAATGAAAACTAGAATTATGATTTAACATTGAGAACTGGAGCTGATCTAGGAAATTACCCTTCTTAACTGTTATGTAAACTACTGGTGCCTCAGCATCAGCTGGGGACTTGGCCACTTTTGGTAGAGAACCATCCTCCGAATTCTAGCACTCTCCTCTGATTACACTAAAGCCCACTACCCATCCCATTACAAACTCTACAATTTTACAGGACATGAAACAAGGTTACTACATTTGTCTAACTTCACATCACTAGTTCACATCAGAGCCATAATCATAAGAAAAACCTATTAAAACTGAAATAGAATTGCTTTCCTCACTTGGGGCCATTACTATAAGGCTTCCTTGATCATCACTTTACCAGCACTGCTTATTCTGTTTTGTCATTGATGTCCCAATAGAAGCCACCAACAGTGACCAGAGCTGATAGAGAAAGGAATTTGGAGATGATGTGTCTTAGACACACATAAGTAATTTATTCTTACACATAAAGTTGTAACATAATAAGTGGAATCATGAATTCTCAAATCAGGAAACCCTGGGTTCCATAACACTTTCATATTTACATTTGTATGACCTCAAGGGAGTTACCCTGACTTGAAAGCCTGAAAAGATCTTTAATGACACTCCACCCCTCACCCACACAAGTCATAAAGTGGCTACTCTATCAGGTGCTTAGAAAAAGCTAATTTTTTCTCTTGCTTCTGCTGCTCCTAAGTCACTTCAGTTGTGTCCAACTCTGTGCGACCCCATAGACGGCAGCCTACCAGGCTCCTCCATCCATGGGATTTTCCAGGCAAGAGTACTGGTGTGGGCTGCCATTTACTTCTCCAGTGCATAAAGTGAAAAGTGAAAGTGAAGTCGCTCAGTGTCTGATTCTTCGCAACGCTATGGACAGCAGCCGACCAGGCTCCTCCGTCCATGGGATTTTCCATGCAAGAGTACTGGCGTGAGTTGCCATTGCCTTCTCCAATTTTTTTCTCTTAACCCTCCCTTTATACTCACTCAGTTGTGTCTGACTCTTTGAGGTCCCAAGGCCTATAGCCTGCCAGGCTCCTCTATCCATGAAATTTTCTAGGCAAGAACACTAAAGTGGGTTGCCATTTCCTTCTCCAGGGATCTTCCTAACACAGGGATCAAACTCATGTCTCCTACATNCATTGGCTTCTCCAATTTTTTTCTCTTAACCCTCCCTTTATACTCACTCACTCAGTTGTGTCTGACTCTTTGAGGTCCCAAGGCCTATAACCTGCCAGGCTCCTCTATCCATGGAATTTTCCAGGCAAGAACACTAAAGTGGGTTGCCATTTCCTTCTCCAGGGATCTTCCTAACACAGGGATCAAACTCATGTCTCCTACATCTCCTGCATGGACAGGCAGATTCTTCACCACTGAGCCACCTAGGAAGCCCTGGGAAACCTTCCTTTACCTCTGAGCAACAGTCTTGTATAAATAAATCTTAGCTTTGGATGCAGCTTTTTGAAGGCAGTTTAAAACTAAAGCATCAAAAACATAGCAAAAGATTTAAAACACTGAACCTCTTCCCCTACATTTCAAGAGTTACTGTCTTGTCTCCATGTCTCTTCCCATTTCCCTAAACTGGAATCTTTTTTGCCATTTGGGATTCAATAAATTTGTGAATATATCCAAAATATTTTCCTTAGACATTGTAATAAATACTATGTTCCTTAAATATCAACTAGAAAGGGAGCTATTACATTGTACAGGTACCACTATTTGTGTTTCTCTAAAAATTAAGAAATTCTAATTTATCTGAATTTTCTTTATTCATATAGCTGGTTACTATGTGGTAGGGAGCACCAGTTAAAAAAACAAATAAAATAATCACTTAGCATCAGAATTCCAAATTGTTTATTACAGAAATTTCAGGAAAGAAACATTTATACACAGACAATGCTACCTTAGTTCTCCTTTATAGTAATAAGATTATTCTCCTCAGCCAAGCTAATAAGTTAATGCCATCAATATTTCCCCAGCTCAGCATTAGATTAAGTATCTTTATCTTCCAATTAACCTGCAATTATGTGTCTTAATATCTGACATTCTCTTGGATTTTGGTTAATCCATACAATGCCAATATTTAAAGATAGGGTCCCCAGGTCAATCAGCTAGAAACCATTCCCAGAAGTTGATGCTAATCAAATTTGTTCATGCAATTCAGTGATTATATTGCCATGATAAGTTTTAGAACAGATGTTTGACACTAAAGAAAGCTCTTTAGAGTAGAATTTAAATCCCTTTTGTGTGATAATGACAAAGGTTATTAAAATACACTTTTTTTGGTGACCTAATTAAGGCACTCGATCAAACACAATCAAAATAGCAGCCTCCTTATAGCCTTCCCAAGAATGAGGTTTCTCAGCCTCTCAGTGTAACCCTGATGAAAGCACAGTGTGAGAAATGGATAAAATTATGATCTAGGCTGAGAAATTAGCCTTAAGCACTTGTTAATAAAGGCAAATAGAATTTTACAAACCAACATATAAACTTTGTGAGGTTATTTTATTGCTTTCTACACCAAGGTAGATTGATATAATTATCTCCCTTATAGTCTTATTTGATTCATTTTTTAAAATCTTGGTTGATGATAGGAGGCCTAAAAATTAGAACAGATTGAATCTGGCTATTCTTTCAGCTCTACGCTGTTTGATCCTCGATTAAGCATTTTTTCTCCTGAACAAAATAAAAATATTCTACACCCCCTACACTCACGATTTTCTGCAATAAGAATTATGCTGATTTTCCTATAGTATTCCTGTTTTGAGGTGAATAGTGGAGAATACACACACACTCACTCTTTTTTCCTCAGTGTCCAAAATTTAGCATTCTATTACACTAGCAATTTCATATTTAAAGTAAACATTGAAATATTAAGTGCAAAACACTTAAATTTGATTGCTTCTCTCAAATAAAAACTGTAAAACTAAGGAACATTGAATAAATAGTCTAAAAGAGTATCTTTCTGAAAAACTAGTCTTTCCCCTAAAATGTTTTGCGTATGAGGCATTGATTAGATTTTTTTAATCTTAAAATTTTTTTCAATCCATCCTCATATAGAAATTACAGGTGCCAGTAAAATTATCTCACGTGCCACTATGATGAATTTCAAGTGTATTCTCATTTGTTCTCTGTAGTTGACATTTTGAATACAACTATAAAATAATCTCAAATTTGAATACTGTATTGGTTAATCAGAAAGTTTTCCAGCACTGCTAGCATTTTTTGTTGTTGTTTTAATATGATACTGGGTTGGCCAAAAGGTTTGTCTGTTGTTTTTCTGAAGGATGGTACGGAAAAACCCAAACAAACTTTTTGATCAACCCAGTATAATCATAGAAAGCTAGACTCAAGAGTATATCACCATAAAATAATCATCAGCCTAATAAAGCTCCTTATAGCATTTACTAATAGAAACGAAGATATTGTCCCTTATAGACTAACCCTTCAGACTACATGTGAGCTAAAGTTTCCCTGCATGGTTCATAATCTTTTCAACCAGGTCTGAAATGCTATACTAAAAATAAATAAATAAATTAGTGACAGTCTTCACTATGACATTCCATGGTGAAAATGAAATTCAACTTTTCACTAAAAAGTCTCTTTACCCCTCCACTATCTCCTCTACAGATTCTAAACCAGAACTATTTGACCAAAGCTGTCAGAACGTCTGTGAAAGAGCTGCACCAATAGCACATCTGTGAAAAGTTAAAATAGGCTGTATCAATTAAAGATGCATGACCACAGGTCACCATATTCTACTTCCAGGTAGAGTTAAAGCCTATCTTTCCTTTCAAGGATATTAATGATGCAAGTATTCATCTGCACACCAAGCAAATTTGCTGCTGGCTTATATGTTTAATGAAAATTTTAGAATGAAAGTGAAATCTATATCATTAGTAAAAACAAATTCTGTAAAACACAATCTTGTAAATGAGCTGTAGCTTTAAAAACATATACTATTGCCTATTCCAAAAAAGGACCTTCCCAAGATCAGATGCCTATTAAAAACTAGAAATGTTAGACATCTGTTGCTGTGTTGCATGACTGCAAAGACAGAGATATATTAATACCATATGTGAAGGAATAGGATTCCAAAATCCAGCTTTGCTGGTATTTCCCAAAATAAGTTGCCTGGTTTATAGAATAAATAAAAATAAAAGATAAATGTCTTTAAAAAGGAAAGAAAGAAACCGCCTCTTAAAAATTAAGCAATGCTTCTATCAAATAAAATGTGTCTTTATATAGGCAACATATTGTAACAGGTTTTTACAAGTGGCTTTGTGAAGCAGACCACAGTTATCCACAATTATAAGTACAACGAATATTCAAAGGCAAATGCATGAGAAAATCCTACTAGTAAAAAGTGACTCCTGAGTCAGATGCTTGGGGTGGGGGGTGATGAAGAACAAGGCTGAAAGTGGATATCATTTTGTTTATTATTCTAGCAGTTTCTTACCCTTCTTAAGTTCAAGGGTGATCAAAATTTGCCTCACAGAGCACAG
The DNA here is from genome assembly GCA_006410735.1 of Raphicerus campestris. Classification (NCBI taxonomy): domain Eukaryota; kingdom Metazoa; phylum Chordata; class Mammalia; order Artiodactyla; family Bovidae; genus Raphicerus; species Raphicerus campestris. The sequence goes on from SJYW01026763.1 coordinate 5,418, forward strand.
TTTACTCTGTGGTACCCCCTCATAGGTCAATAGATGGAGTATCATTAACAAGCTGTAGTACTGACTCTGCCTGAGACCTATCAGCTTGGATTGTGACTGAAAGTTCAGTGACTGGCAAACCAAAACAAAAAGTCTTCGAATGACCAAAGGAAAGCCCCAAGTTTTGAGGAATGGCGTTCATTCTTCTGACAGAATAACTACATCACCAATTCTTTCAGGACATAACGGGGAAAATATCAACCTTCTCATTCACCAAGTTGCACTGGTGGCGGGGTGGGGGGTGGGGTGTCACATTTAGTAATGAGAATTGGATCCTCTCAGGAGGGAAAAAAGAAGCAAAACATTTGAATTATCTTGGCAGTGGTCAAAATGAGGAAGTGGCTAAGGCACTATCCAATTTAGGAGAGCTCCCTAACCTTGTAAAGCATTGATTAATCTAACTAATCTTGTGTAATCACATTGCTTCTGAAGTAATAACTAAGCCTATCTTTAAGAAAGGAGAGGGTGGCTTCCTTAATCAGTTTATAGCAATAATTTCCAAACAGGAAAATAGTCTTAAGGGGTAAATATCTCAGGGAGTAGATGCAGTAACTAGATCTAGAGTCAGTAGAAGCAAGAAGTCTATACTCATGAAATTAAGGCCAATATATTACTAAGGGACTCTTCTGGAAATGAGACAAAAGGAGGAATCACTGCCTTCTTGGGGTGTGTGCAATAAGGTCTCTGAAGGAAAAGAGAAGATTTCATGAGAAAGCTTATGCCCTAAGGATTATGAGACAATTCCATCTATTCCCAGGGACATGGAATATTTTCTACCATCATTGTGGAACTTATAGGAGAACATATTTGCAAAGAATCAGCAAAAGGATCACAGAAAGTTTCATGCCAGTGCCCCAGGATCATTTTCATCAGGAGATAGGAAGTATGACTAAAGCCCTTTCAGTAGAAGTTCATACCAGGAAAGAATCATAAACTCTAATTATGGCTCAGTGTGACCACATATGCTTGGCAAGTAGCAAAGAGAGAAGTCAACCTGCTCTCCTTGGTTAATTTCACGTAGCTTTTCTTGACATGTTACACAATGTACAACTCAGCTTTTCAGTACTTACACTGAAGTAACAAACCTCTCAAATATCAGAGATTTATACCAACAAAACAGTGATTGCTTAGGTTAGATGTTGGCTGGAGATAGCTGACTATCTCTGCTTAGCAACTCTAGTCAGAGAAGGATCTTCTTTCTGGGTCTGTGCTGAAAGAGCCGTTTCTGTCGGAGGTAAGCCTTCTTGCTGCAGAGGACTAGCAAAACCTTGCAGTGGCTCTTTAGGTCTCTGCTTTCGTTTCATTGCCCAAGTGAGTCATATATGTCAACTACAAACTGACAGTTGTCAAGAGAATTGCCAGAAGCTGAACAACAAGGGCGTTTGCCATCTGTCTGGATGGAGACTGAGCCTTGTGCTGCTGCAGGTGTTGACCTTCAGCACCTCATGAGGGAGCTCAGGATGGAGTGAGGCACTCTGTGCTCCAGGGAATCTGGTGGGACCTGACTTTAGATAGATACTTTCAGGAACTGATATCATAATCCCAATCCTTGCTTCTCTTCATATCTAGAAAAGCACTAAATCCCTTCATGATGACATCGGCTCCTCACGATAGCAGAAAACCTTTTGTAAAATGAGCACCTAATTGTACTGAACTCCCCCTTCACTAAAACCTCATATATAATGACCTTCCCCCACTGCCTGTTTGGAGCAGTCTCTTGGAACTAACTGAGGCGCTGTCTCCTGGGCTGCAGTCCTCGTTTTGCCCCCAATAAAACTTAACTCACAACCATCATGCTGTGCATCTTATTTAGTCGACATACAGCTGCATCTTCACAGCAGGTACTAAGGATCACACAGCAATGGACAGGGATGGTAATGCTTTCACAAGGAGGAGAGAGAGTATTGGGAGTAGCAACACCATCTTCCACAATGGAAACTCTGGATGTGAACAAGAATCATCTTGACTTTAACAACTGGACACAGAAATTTCAAAACAATCTATGGGGATAGAGATGGGCAAATAAACCAAGATATTAGGAACAACTTTAAAAAAAATACTTTAAAACAAAGAAAATATCTGATAAATCTACAAGTAAGTTTTTCTTGATGTTAGAAATTATGTCATTCAAAGGATACTTCCGAGAGTAAAGAAAGTTCAGGTAGGCTCAGACAAGTTCCNATTAGGAACAACTTTAAAAAAAATACTTTAAAACAAAGAAAATATCTGATGAATCTACAAGTAAGTTTTTCTTGATGTTAGAAATTATGTCATTCAAAGGATACTTCCGAGAGTAAAGAAAGTTCAGGTAAGCTCAGACAAGTTCCAGTCACCAAGTCAGATCACTGACTTAACCTAGTCAGGTTGAGTGATATATACTCCACAGTCTAGGCTAGGCTAATATTAAAAGAACAAAATATATAATAAAGACTTAATTAGCTATAACCTAATGAGTTGAAATATTGAATAAACATATTTTACTCTGCCTAAATTTCAGGTTTAAAAAAGCAAATAATAAAATATATTGAAGGAATTGGCATGTTGTCTTAGTTTATTAGAAATTCCCCTAAATTCCCTCGTCTACACTACACTAGATGGTGGTGACCTAGGTGTTGGTGGGGGAGGGGGGAGTGGGGGTGGGGNAAAGCAACAGAATAGAATAATGAGCCACAGTTCTGTGTATCCATCACCCAGCAAGTTCACTCACTTTCACACCTTTATCTGCCTTCTCCTCTTCTGTATAATTTTGAAACGAATGTCTGACAAATCATTTCATATGACACATCTTTCTGACATATGTCTGAAATATCATTCATCCATAAATCTTTTACTATATATCTTTTTAAAAATAGGATTACTTTTAGCATACTCACAATACCTTTTCAAACCCCGAAAATAATTCTTTAACATAATCAGATATCCAGGCAATATTCAAATTCCCAACCATCTCATAAGTGTCATGACATTTCTTGGAACTTTATTTTTTAAATTAGAATTCAAGTCATGTTTTCACATGATAGTATTCTGAAATGTCTTTTTTAAAAACTACAGGCTCCCTTTCATTCTCTTTCTTTTTTCCCTTGAAATTTATTTCCTGAAGAAATTGGGTTGTTTGCCCTTGCAGAGTTTGTTGCCATCTGAATTTTGTTGATTTCATCCCTGTGGTGTAATTTAAAAGATCGCTTTGTCCCCTGTATTTCCTGTAAATTGTTTTTTTGATCTAAAAGTGGATCGCAGGTTTGAATTTGGGGCAAGCACTTCATAGGTAATTCTGTATTTGTCCATCAGGTGACGCTATGCCCAGACGTCTCATGATTAGCAGCCACTGAAGTTTCGTACCAGGGCCCATTAGTTCATTAACAGCTATAAAAAGGTGATATTCCGAATCTATAATTCCTCATCATTTAATGGTTGAAAGCTTCTGTAAAGAGAAACTTTTTCTCATCTCCCATTTCTGCAAGTCTTAATACATGCACCAGTTAGAAATGGTCATTTCAGCAATACAGCCTAACCATGAGTGGTTGAAATAGTCATCAGCATGTATTTAAGGACCATATGGTATGAAGATCACTGTTTCTCTAAGCACTGGGAGCTTAGAACATGTGATGCATCTCCTAATTTGTGCTCCCTTCCAGAGCACTATGTGTGTGCCTGTGGGTGTGCCTGAGTGTGTATATTTGCCAGATGTGTATAGTGCAACTCATATAAGTTAAATGCGAATATGGTGTATAATAGTATACATTATAACCGTTACCATGGTTGGTTCTATGTATATGTTTCTACACCCTTAGATTATGAGCACATTTACATAATCTTTGTCAATCTTGAAGTCCTCAAAGTCAAGTTTCTTACAAAAGCAGTTTGCCTTGAATCCCTGCCCCCAGCCCCATTCTCACCTCCCTTAATGTTAGAGCAGCCCTCAGTAGTATTCTCCCAACAGCCAAAACTGGAACCCTCCACAAACATGTCCTGGCTCTAGTGGCTGATGATCTCTCCTGTATTGTATTGTAAGCACTGTTTGTATGGCCCCGTGTTCCTCAAACAATCCAAGCCAAGTGACTATTGTTACCTATTTTTACACATGAGAAAAATGAGGTTAAGAGATGTAAAGTGCCTTATCCATGGTAAAAGGGTTTAAAGTGAGTTCAGCATTATTTTTTTCTTTTATCTTCCAAACATCTTCTCTAGTATCCCTATTTTTATTAATTCTATTGGAGTATAGCTGTTTTACAATATTGTGCTAGTTTCTGCTGTACAGCAAAGTAAATGCCATGTGTATAAGTATAGCCCCCTTTTCTGGATTTTCTTCCCATTTAGGTCACCACATCAGGTCAGAGCGTTAAGCACAGCTCCCTGAGGTATACAGTGGACTCTCGTTAGTTATCTATTTAATACATATTAGTGTACATATGTCGATCTCAGTCTCTCAGTTCATCCCACCTCTCTTCCCACCTTGGTATCCATACACTAGTTGTCTACATCTGTGTCTCTGTTTCTGATTTGCAAATAAGTTCATCTGTACCATTTTCCCTAGATTCCACATATAAACAGTGTTATAGGATCCCTATTTTTAGTGTAAAATTTTAAAATTGTTACAGACATATAAAAGTAAATATTTTAACTTGTTACAGACAAGCATAAAAATCATAAGCGCACAGCCCAGTGAATTTTTACAAAATGAACACATCCATGTTCTTAGAAACCAGCTTGAGAAAGAGAACATGAGAACCCTAGAAGTTCCCTAACATCCCTCCAGTTACCAGTTAACCTATAGGCAACCAGCATCCAAACTTCTGACAACAGAGCTTCCCTTCATAGATGTTTGAACATTATATACATGGAAGCATGCCAAGTGTACTATTTTCTGTCTGGATTCTTTCACACATTATGAGATTCACCAAGCCAGGAGCTACATTTTCCAGGCTCTCTTACAGCTAGGTGGGGTCATGTGACTAGTTTGGGCCTATGGAATGTGAGGAAAAGTGGATATGTATTGCAATGGAAAAGACCCTGATGCTGGGAGGGATTGGGGGCAGGAGGAGAAGGGGACGAAAGAGGATGAGATGGCTGGATGGCATCACCCACTCGATGGACATGGGTTTGGGTGGACTCTGGGAGTTGGTGATGGACAGGGAGGCCTGACATGCTGCGATTCGTGGGGTTGCAAAGAGTCGGACACGACTGAGTGACTGAACTGAACTGAACTGATCCCTACAGACATCAGTGGGTAATGCCTTCTCCGTATTGTCCTCAGTCTTTCCGTGAAGACTCTAGAGGGTAGGTACTGGGACTGGCAGTGTTCAAGCTCAAAGGAGCCTGAATTCCTGAGATGCGTCTCAAATCAGGTGAGAAACAAACCAGAAATATCCACATTTGACTATACCACCAAGATACAAGCTTCTATTGTAGTGAGCCATGAAGGCTTGGGGAATATTTGTTTTAGCCAGCTGCCCTACCCTGATTGATATGGTTGGGTTCCTGGGTGTCTCTGTTTCTCAAAACAAAGATTGATAGGGAGAGATCCAGTGTGGCAAAGAGTACCTTTTCCTCATTTCTTTTTTTCCCTCTTAAGGAAGTGATTTCTTTAGTAAAGGAAGAGAAAATGGAATCCCCTGGGTGGCAGTCCAGGTTTAGGACTCTGAGCTTTCACTTCAGGGGGCACAGGTTTGATCTGTGGTCAGGAACTAAGAACCCACATACCCAACACAACTAGAGACGCTCATGTACCTGCACAGCCAAAAATAAAGAAATAGTGAATATATGAAAGGACTGAGAAGGGTGATTGTATTATGATGCAAAAGGTTCACATCTTGCCTCCTCTGCTTTTAAAAATTAGAAATCTCTGTTTTCTAGATCTTCGTATTTAGCCCACTCGAACATGGTGTGTGCAAGGATTATTCCAGATTTCTCATGAGTTGATTTCCTGTTTACTCCTGAAAAATATGCCTGGAGGATCCTGTTTTTCTAGTGGCACAGGAGACAACTGAGAAGGGCATTTGGGTTTTTAATCTACAACAGAGGTTAGCAAGCTGTTTTGGTCAAGGGCCAGATAATAAATATTTTAGAGTTTGTGGGTCACATATAAGCTCTGTCATATATTCATCTTTGTTTTTTTGTTTGTTCATTTATAAACCTTTAAAAATGTAAAGCTGTCTGAGCTCAAGGACTATATAAAAACAGGATACAAGCTGGATTTGGCCTGTGGCCCATAGTTTGCCAACCCTTGGTCTAGAGCAGGGATCACTTTTCTCTGGTTCCTTCTCATCTTCAGCTGAAACATTGCAGAAACAGTTTGCTTCCTAATCTATAACCTGGAGCAAAACCCAACAGGGTCATTTACTCAGCATTCTTTGGATGCTGTTGGAGACTTGAAAGTGATTCTTTTCCAGCTTCTCAGTTCAACATTCCTCAGTGAGATTACTGGGGAGGAGACAACAATAGCCAGAGGCCCAGCTGCTGTGGCTTTGAACAGCTCCTGTCTCATGGTAGGTAGGTCTGGAGCACAGAACTCACAAAGTCATGTTCTAACGCCCTCCTGAAGCAGAGCACATCCTGGGGTGCATCGACAGGAGAATGGCTCATTTCAGATGGTCATGTACTCCAGCCTAGGGCCCCTTCATCAGAGTGATGTCATTCAGTTCTAGGCCTGGGGCCCGGAGTTAGCCTCTCCGTTCACTGTGACCTCTGAATTGGCAACCACTGGGTTCCCACACCTTTGTACTTCTTGCCCCTGGGGCCAATGTGAGGCAAGGGTAGTTCACCTCTGGTCTATTAAACGTCAACTGGAACAGCTCAGCTGAGAACTGCAGGATTCACTTCCAAGATGGCACACTCATAGCTAGCAAGGTGGTGCTCTCTGTTGGTTGGGAACTCAGCAAGGACTTTGAACTGCAAGGCTTGGTAACTTTCCATGTGGTCCTCTCCATAGGCTGCTTGAGCTTCCTTGCAGCATGGTGGCTGGGTTCCTAGAGTGAGTGCTCCATCAAAGAACCAGGCTCTATCTTTTATGACTTAGCCTCAGAAGTCATATTGCATCACTTCAGCCATAATCACAAGACTGAAGGAGGTGAAGTGTGATAGGATTACTAAAACCTGTCTATTCCAGAATTATCCCTCCCAGTCCACTAAGGCCTGGGTTCTGATTCTGACCACTCAGTATCTTTCCCAGCATCTATACTCAGTTGGGCTATCAGCAGGAAGGCCTGCTCATGTCCTCTTCATGTGGCTTAGGCTCCCTCGCAGCATGGCAGCTGGGCTCAGAGAATCACCGTCCATCCCAAGAGCGAACATTCTGAGGAGCAGGAAGCACAAGCATTTGGTTCCCTTACAGACCAGGTCAGGAGCAGGCCCTGCATCATTTTGCCACATTCTACAGGTAAAGCAGACACTCGGCCAGCCCAGATTCTAGGGGAGGAGAAAAAAATATCCACCTCTCAAAAGCAAGTGACAAAGAATCTGTAGTTATCTTTAATCTCCCACACAAGGTGGAGCAAGTGGAAGAGCAAGCAGGCTCCTTTAGGTCTTGCAAGTTTCAGAAACAGAGGGAATGTGGGGTTGGCCCATATCAGGCAACAGCTTGATGTTAATGTTACCCTTTTCCTCTGCCTGGAAAAGGAACATTGTACTGTTTATCTTTCATTCATAATTTTACCAGGAAATGCAGAAGTGTATTTTTTCATTAATCACATTTGGAACTCCATGAGCTCTTTTATCTATAAACCAAGTCTTTTGACAAATGAGCAAAGCTTTCAATTATGTGAATGATCAACTCCCTCCCGTCTGTCCCAGCTCCTCCATCTGGAACGCCTATTAGTCTCGCTTCGGTCTCTTAGATCCAGCCTCCAAATCTTTTATTTTTTCTTAACTTGTGGTTTCTATTTCTGTATTATTGCTTCTGTTTTGAGAGCAATTTTTCACTTTGTGCCCCATCTTCCCAGCTGCTAACTCAACTATCAGCAGTGACCACTGTTTTTTTTATTAAATATGTCTCTTTACCAGGGTGGGGGCTGGTGAGGGTTGGAAGAGGCAGGGATAGGCACTACATCCAACATTTTTTTAATCTCTAAGATATGAAAAAAATACTATTAATTTCAAGGAGGCCCTTTGCCTATAAGTGTATGCACACCCATGTGTGTGCCTGTGTGTATATGTGTACACAGAGATTTCTACTTACGTGTGGCATTTATGTAAGATAAGTGAGCACTCCCTCCCCCCTTTTTTCTGGCTTTATCGAGACATAATTGACATGGAAGATTGTGTGAGTTTAAGGAGTACGGTGTGATGGTTACAATTATATACTGCAAAATGATCACCATTAGCTGCCACACCTCTTACCTGTCACATGGCTATTTATTCTTTTTTTGTGGTGAGAATATTTGAGATCTACCCTCTTAGCAATCTCCAGGTAAACAGTACAGGGTTATTAGCTATAATCATCACGAGGGCATCTTCCCCTTTTGCTTGTGTTAGGACATACCCTTCAAAACTAATTATAGCCTCTCAAAATACCTTTTAATATAATTAACATGAATAATTAATCTTTACTATAAAATCAAAGCCCTTAAAAATGTACACATGTGGAAAGAGCAAAACAAGTATCTTCCCACATAAGTGATACTGTATGTATCACTCAATAAAGGCAAAATTAGAGTATTTTAATAGAAATGCAAGGATACAAAACAGATACAATGACCAAAATTATTAAATACTTGTTACTTGGGGATTAATCCTGTGTAGGCCTCCTCATATCTGAATCTCTGCCTATAATTACTTGCGTGAAAAAATTATGTTTATTTGCTGAGTTGCTGAGAATAAAAGGAGAAGGTGTAGGGTGGGGTGAGTGACTGAAGTCGTAGCTGTCTTGTACTGAGGGGCTCCTCTCTGTGTGACCTGGGCCAGCAGCAGCAGCATCTGGAGACCTTTTAGGGAGGAAAAGCCTTCACCTCCTCCCTCAGCCTCCCACCCCCCTGCCCCAGATCTATGGAAATCAAAAGACCTGGAGGTGAGGCCCAGTAACTAGTGTCTTAACAAGTCCTCCAGGAGATTGCAAGTCAGGCACAAGCTGGAGAACAATCACTCTAATCTTAGTGTAATCAAATAAGGGGAGGATTAACGCTTGCAGAACAGGAAGCTGAGCTGGTAACAATGGTCAGGCTTCCTTTTCCATCCTCAGTGCTCCACATCTCGGTGCTCATCAAACCTCTCCCAGTTCATCCTTCTACACTCTTACATAGCTGCTTAACTCATTCTTGTAAATTGTGTAAAAATTGTGTAAAAATCACTTTAAAAAAAATAATCACTTAGACACATTTTCTAGCTCTCTAGTGTCAGTTTTGGTTGTGTGTTTTCATAAACATTTATGTATTTATTGTAGATACCTTATGTATTATTCATCACTAATTATTTTTATTTCCTTTTTGTTATACCTAAGATCCTTTATTTGACACAATAATTACTTTGCTTACATTTTCCCCAGTATTTTATTATGAAAACCTTCAAACATTAAAGATTTTTTCCAAAACTTGTACAGTGAGCTCCAGACACCTACCATCTAGGTTCTATAATTTTTGACCCTTTGTTTGTTTTATCACCAACCTATCTGTCTAGACATCCCATCTTTTTACTTTTTATTTTGGCTGCCCTGGGTCTTCGTTGCAGCATGAGAGTTTTCCTTTGTGGTTCAAGGCTTTTTTTCTTTTCTCTACTTGCTTTTCGCAGGCTTCTAGAGTTGCGGAGTGCAGCCTCTACAGCGTGAGGGCTCAGTAGTTGCTCTACAGCCTATGGGATTCAGTTCCCTGCCCAGAGCTTGACTGAGGTCTGGATCCCAGCTGTGGCTGGCAATGCATCTCCAGTGAGCTCTCTCCAAAGCATCTGAGTCATTAGAGTGGTCTGGAATAGCGCTAGGAAGTCAAGGTCCATCATTAAGAGCAATTGGCAGTTGGCCGGGATTCTGGAGGTGACCCTGAAGCTGTAATCATGTATAACATCATCAGTCATTGGCACCTTGGCATGAAAATGTGTATTAGATCAGCATTGGGATTAGAAGGGAAGGGGCAGGTGGAGAAAGGTTGATGGTGTGTAGGAAAAGGGGAGGGACAATTATTTTCTACAGAAATGTCTTTGAAAGCAGAACTGTAGGAAAGTGCATTGTAAGTAAGTAAGCACATGGACTAGTTCTGGGCAGCTGGAGAAAGGATATGATGTGTCTCTGCATTCACTCACCAGGCAGACAGAAGCGTTGAGAGAGGGATGAGAACAGCTGGACTTGCTTTAGCTTGTGTCTCTTTCATTTTTCTGGCCTCATTTTCTTCTGGCTCAGCTGGTCCAGAAAGAACTGTGTTTATTTTGCATTGAGAGGCTGGATCCCTTGGATTTCTACTTGCTTTGAGCAATAGGAGAACCAAAAAAGAATGAATTCTGAACACTCTGAGAAAACAGATTTGTGGGAATACACTGGAGATGGTGTTCAAGAAGAGTTTATTCAAGCAAAACTGGAATCTTTATAACCCTGCCAAGGCCAGTGGAGCCCATGGTGCTTCCCCACGGATGGGCNAGATTTGTGGGAATACACTGGAGATGGTGTTCAAGAAGAGTTTATTCAAGCAAAACTGGAATCTTTATAACCCTGCCAAGGCCAGTGGAGCCCATGGTGCTTCCCCACGGATGGGCATCAGTGCTCCTAGCCAAGAGGGGCCCATTCTCCCCTTCCAGTCTCCTCAGGAAGGCCCTAGCTCAATCAGAAGGTAGGTAGCAGGGGAAACTGAAAGAGCTAAACCATGAGCCCAACATTGTTGCCACTGCTTAACAGACCTGATGAATGATTGGGAGGAAAGGGAGGTGAAAACCCATGCCCCGGGTGAAGGTTCAGGATATTCTGAGAATTTGGGAGGCTCATCCTTTCACTGTCATGTGGATATTTGACAGCTGACCAGAAGTAAGGTCAGAAGTAAGATAAGACTCAGATCAGACAGGTAAAAAGGAAATTTGTCCTACACAATTGCTTTGAGGATTTGACTTTGGAAACTAAAGGAAGAAGGGAGGGAAGAGAAGTCATAGGTCTGAGTCCTGGGAAGATCACCCTCTTCTAGGAAAAACTGCCCAGAGTTCC
>SJYW01026765.1:5682-17752 GCA_006410735.1 Raphicerus campestris
CATCCAACCATCTCATCCTCTGTCACCCCCTTCTCCCGCCCTCAACCTTTCCCAGCATCATGGTCTTTTCCAATGAGTCAGCTCTTTGCATCAGGTGGCCAGAGTATTGGAGCTTCATCTTAAGCATCAGTCCTTCCGATGAGTGTTCAGGGTAATGTGATTTCTCTCCTTTATTACATTCAGTGCAGTTCAGCTCAGTCCGTCAGTTGCATCCGACTCTTTGCGACCCCAGGAACCGCAGCACACCAGGCCTCCCTGTCCATCACCAACTCCTGGAATCCACCCAAACCCATGTCCATTGAGTCAGTGATGCCATCCAGCTATCTCATCCTCTGTCATCCCCTTCTCCTCCTTTCCTCAGTCTTTCCCAGCGTCTTTCAAATGAGTCAGCTGTTTGTATCAGGTGCCCAAAGTACTGGAGTTTCAGCTTCAACATCCGTCCTACCAACAAACACCCAGGACTGATCTCTTTTAGGATGGACTGGTTGGATCTCATTGCAGTCCAAGGGACTCTCAAGAGTCTTCTCCAACATCATAGTTCAAAAGCATCAATTCTTCAGGGCTCAGCTTTCTTCACAGTCCAACTCTCACATCCATACATGACCACAGGAAAAACCATAGCCTTGACTAGACAGACCTTTGTTGACAAGGTAAGGTCTCTGCTTTTTAATATGCTATCTAGGTTGGTCATAACTTTCCTTCCAAGGAGTAAGCGTCTTTTAATTTCATGGCTGCAATCACCATCTGCAGTGATTTTGGAGCCCCCAAAATAAAGTCTGACACTGTTTCCACTGTTTCCCCATCTATTTGCCATGAAGTGATGGGGCCACATGTCATGATCTTAGTTTTTTGAATGTTGAGCTTTAAGCCAACTTTTTCACTCTCCTCTTTTACTTTCTCTTTAGTGCTTCCTCGCTTTCTTCCATAAGGATGATGTCATCTGCGTATCTGAGGGAACACCCTAAATTTTTTATACTAGCAACAGACTTGCTCCACCTTCCCAGAGAAGTGGAGATGTTGGGGCAGTGAACTGACTGACTGTGAGAAAACCCAAGGAGACTCGTCCCAAACCCTTTCCTACTTCCCATCACTTTCTTGCTGCCCACTGTGCCCCAGTGCGTGACTGAGGTCCTCTTACTCCTCCCAGCCCTTCTGAATGTGTGCTGAGCCACCAAAGTGCAGGGCTTCCAGGGGCAGCTCCCCATCCAGTTTGGGTCTGGACACCTGGGAAGAAATACCCTCACCTGCTTCTCAGAACTGCTCTTGAAGAGTTTTACACCTGGGTTACATATATTGTGATCTGAATTAAATGATATCTGGTTAACATTAGAATTTGTCCTATTATTAGTGAGGAAACCCAGTCTACTGGCTTCTTCTCAGCCTCTTGTCCTGGGCTTTTTTCTTTTTTGGCTACACCCTGTGGCATGCAGGATCTTAGTTCCTGGACCAGGGATGGAACCCAAGCCCCCTGCAGTGGGAGCCCAGAGTCTTAACCCCTGCACCACCAGGGAAGCCCCTATCTGGCGCGTATCTTAATCCTACTCTTCATCTAGTGTCTGAAGTCTTGCCCAGGTATGAATAAGGGCACACTGTGCTAACCATACCCCAGAACTCTGTTGTTGGAACTTCTCATACATTCCCTCATTAAATTCTCATAACAACTCTTATTAGTCCATTTTACAGATATAAACACAGAGGCTCAGAAAGATTAAGTAAGTTGTCCATAGTTACATGGCTTATATGTGGTGCCCATGGGGTTAGAGCCTGGGTTTGTCTCGTTTCATAGCCAGCACATTATGTGCTTGGCTGTAACACCTGGAGAGAGGCATCAGCAGGTGTGCCAGCACGGACACTTGACATGCGAGTTGGAGAGGGTCCTGCCGCTGGGACCCACTGCTGTCATGGAGAATCATTTCTGGAGCTGACACCAGACCCAAGGCCTGCTAGGTCAGATACCCGCTCCTCTGACCCTTCTGCAGACACAGGCCTCCTTTCTCCCTTGCACAGCTCCCTACCTTCCTCTTTCCTACCCAGCGCAGACTCTCATGCCCTGTGACCCAGTCTCGCCAAGAAACAGCACTGTTTATGCTGAATAATTAAAAGCAGGAAACACTCACTCTATAAAAGGAAGCGAATGAGTAAGAAACTCAAAGGCGGTCTGGACGGGCAGAGGGCACCAGCCTGCCTGTGCCCAGAGCTTTGAGAGTCAGCTGGCACCTGGCGTGCTTCCCAGTTTGTGAGTCGGTGGGGAGAGGAGCCCGGAGGCGGGACCATGTGGCTGCCCCCAGCTCCGCTTCTTTTCATTCTCCCAGGTGAGCGGGCTGGGGCCCTGCAGGGGTGACGGGGTGGAGGGTCTGTCCCAGATATGTCTGCATGCTACATCGATAAGTCATGTCCAACTCTTAGCTACCCCACGGACTATCCCACCAGGCTCCTCTGTCCATGGGGTTCTCCAGGCAAGAATACTGGAGTGGGTTGCCATGCTCTCCTCCAGAGGATCTTCCTGACCCAGGATTCGAACCCACCCCTCTTGCATCTCCTACCTTGGCAGGTGGGTTCTTTACCACTGTGCCACCTGAGATGCCCTTGTCCCAGGTACAAGGAAGAATATCTTAGGNGCTACACCCTGTGGCATGCAGGATCTTAGTTCCTGGACCAGGGATGGAACCCAAGCCCCCTGCAGTGGGAGCCCAGAGTCTTAACCCCTGCACCACCAGGGAAGCCCCTATCTGGCGCGTATCTTAATCCTACTCTTCATCTAGTGTCTGAAGTCTTGCCCAGGTATGAATAAGGGCACACTGTGCTAACCATACCCCAGAACTCTGTTGTTGGAACTTCTCATACATTCCCTCATTAAATTCTCATAACAACTCTTATTAGTCCATTTTACAGATATAAACACAGAGGCTCAGAAAGATTAAGTAAGTTGTCCATAGTTACATGGCTTATATGTGGTGCCCATGGGGTTAGAGCCTGGGTTTGTCTCGTTTCATAGCCAGCACATTATGTGCTTGGCTGTAACACCTGGAGAGAGGCATCAGCAGGTGTGCCAGCACGGACACTTGACATGCGAGTTGGAGAGGGTCCTGCCGCTGGGACCCACTGCTGTCATGGAGAATCATTTCTGGAGCTGACACCAGACCCAAGGCCTGCTAGGTCAGATACCCGCTCCTCTGACCCTTCTGCAGACACAGGCCTCCTTTCTCCCTTGCACAGCTCCCTACCTTCCTCTTTCCTACCCAGCGCAGACTCTCATGCCCTGTGACCCAGTCTCGCCAAGAAACAGCACTGTTTATGCTGAATAATTAAAAGCAGGAAACACTCACTCTATAAAAGGAAGCGAATGAGTAAGAAACTCAAAGGCGGTCTGGACGGGCAGAGGGCACCAGCCTGCCTGTGCCCAGAGCTTTGAGAGTCAGCTGGCACCTGGCGTGCTTCCCAGTTTGTGAGTCGGTGGGGAGAGGAGCCCGGAGGCGGGACTATGTGGCTGCCCCCAGCTCCGCTTCTTTTCATTCTCCCAGGTGAGCGGGCTGGGGCCCTGCAGGGGTGACGGGGTGGAGGGTCTGTCCCAGATATGTCTGCATGCTACATCGATAAGTCATGTCCAACTCTTAGCTACCCCACGGACTATCCCACCAGGCTCCTCTGTCCATGGGGTTCTCCAGGCAAGAATACTGGAGTGGGTTGCCATGCTCTCCTCCAGAGGATCTTCCTGACCCAGGATTCGAACCCACCCCTCTTGCATCTCCTACCTTGGCAGGTGGGTTCTTTACCACTGTGCCACCTGAGATGCCCTTGTCCCAGGTACAAGGAAGAATATCTTAGGAAATGAGAGGTGACTTTGTTCATTCATCTAGCGAAAGCTCACTAGGTTCCTCTTTGTACCAGGCAGGGATCTGGCCCTAAGGAAGGAAAAAGAGAAATAAGACTAACCATTAAAAAGAGGAGCTGGGAGTTCCCTGGAGGCCCAGCGGTTAGGACCCTGCACTTTCACTGCTGAGGGCCCAGGTTCAATCCCTGGCCAGGGAACTAAGTTCCCACAAACTGAGCAGAACAGTCTCGTGGCAACCATCCATCTGATGAGCCTGGGAGAATGTGAGGATCAGCTCTCCACATGGAGATGAAGGACCAGTGTTCCTCGGAGAGGGAACTGCATGCCAAGGGTTGGAGGCTTGAGAAAGGATGCTGGGCTCGTGCAGAAGGAGCTCTGAATTCTCAGAACTCCTTGGGGTGACTGGTTGGAACTGAGGCTGGGAGTGCCACAGACAGGACTCTGAAGGGCCTGGGATACCCTGCCCAGGAACAGAGGCTTTCAAAGAGGAAACTGCTGGGTGACTGGAGGGGCTTCTCTTCTATGGAAAACCACTGCCCTCGCGTCCGGGAACCAGTGTGGAAGGTTGCACAATGTAGGCAGTAGGTGTGGGTCACAGAGCTCTCTCCAGGCCTGGGGACTGACCACGTGATGCTCAAGGACCACTCATAGAGGGGCCGGAGGAGAGAGCACGGCCAAGGAGTCCGGAGAGATGAGTTCTGGTCCCTTGTTGGATTTCCAGTGGGATGGGAGTCCTTGAGCCCTTTCTAGCTCTAATGATGAAGGACTCTGCCATTCAGATGGTAGGGCTATGGGCATCTCCGAATTCTCACTGCCATTGTTGATGGTATTGATTATGAAGAAGCCTTCTGATGATACCTGTGGACAGCTTGTGTGACTGGCTTGTCTGTGATGGCCACGTTCACTAACAGTGACCCCAGATGGCCCAGACTCCCAAAGGATGGCCACTCAGAACGTCTGTATCTCCTCCCGGGCTCCAGCTTTCCATCTGAGTCCCAAGCCCAGCCCTCCATCTCCTCTCTCTCTTAACCTCAACGTCCAACTCACCAGGAGGCCAAGGAGAAGGGCGTGGGTGGACTGGGTTGGGATCACATGCTCTTACACACATGTACACAACACACTCACCCATACATATCTATGGAATCACATGCCAGTTCATGTCTATATTCTCACACGCTCATAATACAAGCACACACACTCATATAGACACACAGACACACATGTATATCCACTCACAGGGACACAGAATAACACACACACTCACACAGGCTGATCGGTGGGTTGGGGGAAGGGCTGGCCTTGAGAGAGGGGATGGGTCCCTCCTCTTCCACTTCTGAATGAACTTGGGCATGAAGTTAGTCAAGGATGAAAAAAAGCAAGCCAGTCAAGTTTTCACCTCTGGACATCATCAGCCACCCTGGGTTTCCTCTGTGAAAGGCAGGAGAGAAGGTGAACATGGTGAACTCACAACGATCCAGCTTCCAGTTGGACCTTAATCTGCTTAGTATCCTGACCCTCAACAACCCCAAGAATGGAAGAAGAGATTTCTGTTCTCCAAAGAACAAAGTGTTGCAAGAATAGCCAGGGGCCCAGATCTGCACCCCAGAAACTATTTCTCTTAGCTTAGGCTGGCATGATGTCTGGGGAACACCAGCCCAGACCCCCAGCCCCATAAGTGAAAACTAAGATAGGATCAAACCCCACTGCACAACTCATGTTCCCCAGGACCTCTGCTCTGAGCCCCCCTTGGGTGAATTTGCCTCATTGTTATGCATCATTTGTCACTCGTTATCAGCCTAGATGTGGAGATTAACCACGATCTCGATTTTGAGACAGGACTGTCCACCCAAGAATTTTGCCAACAGGGAAAACTTTCCTGAAAGATTGACATGAAAAAGAAAGTTTATATCTCAAATTTATGAAAGCAAAAAAAAAAAAAAAAAAAAAGGGAAAATTCAAACAGCCAGGCTCCTCTGTCCATGAAGCTCTCCAGGCAAGAATACCAGATTGGGTAACCATTCCCTTCTCCTGGGGATCTTCTCGATGGACGCACNTTCCACCTGGCAAGGGGCTCATCATAAGACTGCTCACAGAGCACAGCTCAGAATGGTGTCTCTAGCCCTTGGGAAGGAACTAAAGGTCTCTGACTGTGCTTAAGGACGGCATCGCTATCATCTGGTCTCTCCTGATGGTTTCTCTTGGCTTCTGCTTCTCTAATGAAACTTATTCATGGCCTAAAATTTTTCCACAGATGAAAGGCAGGCAGAGGACATGAGGGACAGGCACCACAGCGTTCTGCTCCACTTCACTGTGGCTGCTGTAACAAATTACCACAAGCCTCGGGGCTTGCAATGACACAAATTTATTTTCTTACAGTTCTGAAGGTCAGAAGTCCAAAATGGTCTTACTGGCTTACACTCAGGAGGTCAGCAAGGTTTCATTCCTTCTAGATGCCCTATAGAAGAACCTGTCTGCTCACCTTTCCCAGTTTCTAGAAGCCGCCCACATTCCTTGGCTCAAGAGCCCTTTCTCTGTCTTCAAATCTCTGATGCTGATACTAACTCTCCTTCAGCTCTTTCACTTTTTTTTTTTTTGATCACGTGGCTGGTGGGAATCTGTGTTCCCTGACCAGGGATTGAACCCGGGAGTGCAGTGGAAGTGTGGATTCCTGGCCACTGAGCGCCCGGGAAGCCCCTTCTGCTTTCACTTTTAAGGACCCTTGTGATTACAACGGGCCCAGCTGGATAACCCAGGATAAGCTTGCTGTCTTGAGAGCCTTGTTTCAGGCACATCTGTGAATTCCTGGCAATTAGGATGCGTGCTTAGTCGCTCAGTTGAATCTGACTCTTTGTGACCCCATGGACTGTAGCCCAACAGGTTCCTCTGTCCATGGGATTTTCTAGGCAAGATTATTGAAGTAGGTTGCCATTTCCTACTCCAGGGGATCTTCCTGGCCCAGGAATCAAACTCACATCTCTGATATCGCCTGCAATGCAGGTGGATTCTTTGCGACAGAACCATAGGGGAAGCCCAGGACGTGAGTGTCTTAGGAGGGAGTTATTCTGCTTCCATAAGTGCAAACCCCAAGTAACTAAAATAGTTTCAGGGAGAAGGTCTGAAGTGTGAGAGGTGACACCTGGTGCAACGGACCTGAGTGCTTCCTTCCTGCACAGACCCCAGCCCTGGCCCTGGCCCTGGGCTCTGGGGCCATGGGATGGTCAAGAGAGGTCTCCTGTGAGCTTCTCTTGGCGTGTAGCCCGTGGTCAGTGCACAAATGGCCCTGGCACAGAGTGTGTGTGTATCTGAACACGGTGAGTTTAAACGTTCAGTTCACAGAAAACAGAACACCTAGTTCCACTCCCAGCAGACCCTTGCTGGTTCCTGCACGCCAGCCCTCCACGAGAGAGAGGAAGCGTTAAAGGAGAGTGAGTCCGCATGGAAGAAACGATGCATTCAGTTCTGTGACTATTGGGACGTCCCTTGTGGTCCAGGCGTTGGGACTCTGCGCTTTCACTACTGTGGCCCAGGTTCAGTCCCTGGTTGGGGGACTGAGATCCCCAAAGCTGTGTGACGCAGCTCTCCTCAAAAGCATCATAGCTCTGTAACTATTGACTCTGAGAAAGAGACATCCAATGTGTGTTTGTAAGCTGTAGGCTGGGGCCAGAGCTTCCCAGCTGGCACTAGTGGTAAAGAATCTGCCTGCAATGCAGGAGATGTAGCTTCCATCCCTGGGTCAGGACGACCTCCTGGAGGAGGGCATGGCAACCCACTCCAGCATTCTTGTCTGGAGAATCCTATAGACAGAGGAGCTTGGCAGGCTGCAGTCCATGGGGTTACAAAGAGTTGGACATGACCGAAGTGACTTAGCATGCGCGCAGGCAGGCTGGGGCTACAAACATGGATTTGGGACTCATCAGCATATAGGCAAGAACTGGAACCAAAGGAATGGAGAGTCGCTCTTTGGGGGTGTAATACAGTGAGACAAGACAAAGGCTGGAGGGGGGACCCTGGCTCCTCCTCGGGAGAGCTGGCTCAGACTGGGGACGCCTCTTCCCTTCTCCGTGCCCAGTGATGTCACGTGGATATCCTGACGTCAGCCATGGGAATATTTACACTCTGGAAACTGGAAAGCACTCCAAACCGGAGATTATTTTTACCCCCTGAGGATGGGTTGTTAGGTATTTACCAACACAGCACCACTGTTGACACCAAGATTTAAAGAGGACAAGAGGGAAGAAAACCCGTAGAGGCCTTGGGGACTGGGTGGCTGGAGAAGAGGAGGAGCCAGTTGAGAACAGTGTTGAGAGTACATGGGAAGAAAGTGCCAGAAAAGCAGCTATGGTGAGCAGGTGTAGGGACACGGGGACCAAAGAGACAAGGCAGCTGGTGGGGAGAAGAAGGTGGACTTGAGGCATCAGCTGGGGGGTTCTGGGAGGGCCGGGCGCCCGGGTGCAAGCTCGGACATCAGTCTGGCCCAGCTCTGGTAGGAGCTGGATTCTGGGTTCTGTTTTCCAGGCTGTCTGTCCCTCCGAGGCCCAGTGTCCGTTTGGGGCCGGGAGTGGGAGTCGGTGAGCGTGCGGTGTCAGTACGACTCTGGATGGGAGACCCATAAGAAGTGGTGGTGCCGGGGAGCACAGTGGGCCTCATGCCGGATCCTCGTGCAAACCCAGGGATCAGAGCGAGAAGAGAGAGGAGCCCGCGTGTCCATCAGGGACGATCAAAGAAACCACTCATTCACCGTGACCATGCAGGAGCTCAGGCAGGATGATGCAGACACTTACTGGTGCGGGATTGAGAACCCTGGAGCCAATCTGGGGACGCAAATCAAAGTGACTGTTGTGCCAAGTAAGAGCCTCCTTGTCTATGGTCCGGGCCCCTGGAGCTTGGGATTGGGAGAATGAAGTCCCCTCCCCACCCCTCCCCGAGGGCAGGAGAGAAAGGGTGGAGTGTCTGAGACCAAGGGACAGACGGATGGGGAGGAAGGGGAAGAGCTTCACTTCCCAACCCGGCTGCCCACTGCCTCCCCGAGGTCTCGCCGAGGCCCCTGCAGTGACGCCCCAGAGCATCACTCTAGGGAGCGGCCAACCTCCGGTCATCACACCCGGGACCTGTCATTATGCAGAGGGGCACAGAGGGACATCTGGGGTGACCCAGTGTGCCCCAGTGCCGAACCCCAGGAACCCAGCCACCCAGGGGGCTCCGGGGCCTCTGCTCTCTGGAGATCAGGCTGCTCACAATGAATCGTCTCCATAGTCTCTCATAATGAGCTATATATCTCCTTCATCACTGTCACTGTTCACTATTTCACCGGAAGGGGTCCTCTTATCCATCAGCCTTCCAGAATCCCCCTAGCTCATTTCCATGCCAGTAACTAGATGCCCTGTTTCCAGAACTGTCTGTTCTTGAGCCCTGTTTGCTTGGGCATTATTGAGCAGAAAGGACCAGGGATTCCCACCACCTTCATCCAAAAAGTTCCACTCAAGGTGTGATTCTTCTCTCTCCCCAGAATAAAACTCAGTGCTTACTTTTATTTCATTTTCTCTTGGATTCTTTTAAAATCGGAATGTAGTTTTGTTTTTTTTATCTTAAAATTTTATTTTTTTTTTGGAAGTACAGTTGATTTGTGGAAGCGTTAGTTGTTCAGTCATGCCCAACTCTGCAACCCCATGGACTGTAGCCCACTCTGCCCTTGGGATTCTCCAGGCAAGAATACAGGAGTGGGTTTCCCAGCCCTCCTCCAGGGGATCTTCCCAACCCAGGGATCCAACTTCTCCATAGTTGATTTACAATGCTGTGTTAATTTCCACTGTACAGCCATGGGATTCAGTTAGTCATATATTAATATATACATCCTTTTCCTTCTTTTAAATTTCTAATTGGAGGATATTTGCTTTACAATGTTGCATTGGTTTCTTCTGTACAGTGAAGTAAATCAACCATCTGCATACAATTTCCCATCCATTCTGCACCTCCTTCCCATCACCCCTTCTTCCCACCCCACTGGGTCAGCACAGAGCACCCAGCTGAGCTCCCGGGGCTACGCAGCAGCTTCCCGCTAGCCATCTGTTTCACACGTGGAGGATGGGATGAACTGGGAGACTGGGATTGACATATTTAATTTTATTCCTTTTGGCCACCCCTGGAAACAAGGCGGGAGATGACTGTGTATTGTGGTTCAGATGACTTGGTAGAAAGGGGAGAAACCAGAGGGACTGCAGCCAGAGAGAGGAAGCCCCCTGGACCAGGGGAAGGGGGTCTCCTGAGAGGGCTGAGCACGGTGGGGCATGGTGAGGGGAGCACGCACCCCAGGTCCGTGCTGATGACTCTGGGGCGACTTTGCCTGTGTGTAGGGGAAGCTGCTCTGACCGTAGTAGGAAGCCAGGTCTCCAGAACGATGACCACCAGCCGTCTAGCCGCGTCCTCCCGCCCCCACAACAGGTGAGTAGCTATGGTCCTTTCTCCTGCAGCCTCTCCTGTGGGGCCGTCAACCCTCATACAGTCAGTCACCTTATCCTGGAGCCCACCTCGGTCAGAGCCAAGGCCCCAAGCCCACCCACCGTGACCCTCCGCCCAGGCCCCTCCTAGTCCTCTGTCTTCCCATTCGAGCCCCGACCAGATTGTCTGCTCTGCAGACTCCTCCTCTATTAGCATCCCTGCTGGAGGGGAGGTCGCAAGTCCTCTGCCCATTCAACAAAACAGCACAGATGACTTTTGAATGCAGAGGGAAATGAGACACCAACCTCCAGGTTTAGCAGCCTGCAGCTGGCAGTCGTGGGAGCGGTGAGAACACAGAGCCAGCCTGCCGTGCGTGCCGGGCAGGCACATCTCCTGCGCTGAGATGCGCCTCAGGCACAGGTGACATTGGAGAGGGAAGCGGGCACCGTACAGAGCAAAGTGCAAAGCTGGGCTATTCCAAGGGGCCCGCAGGGCTGAGCCATGAGGCAGGTCCCTGGGAGCCTTCAGACGGGGCTGCCGGGCACACGGCCACGGGCTTTGCTCCCCAAGAGGCTCCCCGGTGTCCGAGTTCTGGGCGGGGGGCATGGAGGGGCCCGGGGCTCTGACTGCTCTGCGCCCCTCCCAGGACCCACTACGTGCTCCTGGTGTTCCTGAAGGTGCCCTTCTTGCTCGGCTTGGTCGGTGCTATGCTCTGGTTGGAGGAACGTCAGAGGGACCCTGTGGAGCAGTGGGAAGAGCCCATCTACGCGAACTTGTCCTCTGAGCTTCTGACCAAGGATGCCCCCATTTAGACGGACGGGTGAGCGGAGCCTGCCAACACCGCACCCCATCTCCAGAGGAAACTCGGCTGTGGAAGAAGCACCCCGGAGTCCCAGGATGCGCCCGCCCCGCCCTGCCCTGCCCAGCTCAGGGCCACCACTCCTGACGTGCGGTCCCCACCTGGAGGGCCAGCACCTTGTTCCTGTCTCTCCGGGTCGCAAGTGCCCTGCCTGGACCCACACTTGGGGTTCAGGGTTCACAGTTGGGAGCTGCTGGGCTAGAGCCCAAGTTCAGACCATTGTGCGCCCACTGCTGGAAGAACTGGGGTGCAGGGCTGGGGACCAAAGTCCAGAGAGAAGCCACAATGGTGCAGGAGAGGGGAGGGGGCCCTCCTCCCTGAGACCAGCTCAGCGCGCTCCCAGACTGGGCTTCTGACATATGGGATTTTGTAGTCTTTAANCCAAGTTCAGACCATTGTGCGCCCACTGCTGGAAGAACTGGGGTGCAGGGCTGGGGACCAAAGTCCAGAGAGAAGCCACAATGGTGCAGGAGAGGGGAGGGGGCCCTCCTCCCTGAGACCAGCTCAGCGCGCTCCCAGACTGGGCTTCTGACATATGGGATTTTGTAGTCTTTAAAAGCTAGTTGAGCTGGTTTGTTTTTTTTTTTTTAATGAATTTTTTAAGCTTAAGCTTTAAAAAGCTAGTTGAGCTGGGGTTTTTTAAATTTATTTTTTGATTGAAGGATAATTGCTTTACAGAATTTTGCTGTTTTCTGTCAAACATCAACATGAATTTCAAGCTGGGTTTTGATGGCTCGTGACCATCACTTGACTTGATGCACTCACGTGCACACACACACCTTACGATGTGTGTGTGTGATTCTGGGGAGAGTCCTGGTTCTGGACCATGACAGGTTGATGTCCCCTCTGCCCAGGGAGGACACCACTGTGTGTCCAGGGGGCTGAGGAGGGGCTCTGGGGCTGGCCTTTCTCCTCCCTTTCCTCCCCCTCCCCTCCCCATCCTC
>SJYW01026765.1:22735-35156 GCA_006410735.1 Raphicerus campestris
TGGCCACACCATGCAGCATGTGGGATCTTAGTTCTGTGATCAGGGATTGAACCCTCGCTCCTTGCACAGGAGGTGTGGATTCTTAACCACTAGACCTGTCATGACAACCAAAAGCATCTCGGACATTGACAGATGTCCCCTCATTGTCTCCGGTTGAAAACTTCTGGTTTAAAGGCTTTGCTTGACTTATTAAAGTGTGAAGTTGAGACTTCCCTGTCAGCGTGCTTCCACTGCAAGGGGCCTGGGTTCGATCCCTGATCAGAGAACTAAGAGCCCCACAAGCCGTGAGGTTTGTTCAGAAAAAATAAGAGTGAAGTCAGATCATGACATTGGTCCTTTGAGCCTGGCAAACGTTCCTGGCAAACGTGTCTTTCTAAACTCCCCCTCCCTACCGCCCAACACTGAGTTTTATTTTAAATGAACTCCTCCTCACGGGGGCAGGCCCCCACTCTCGTACTGACACCTCCACATTGTCATTTCCTCATTCCTGTATTTATTAGCTATTTACTAGATACCAGGTGGTGTCCACACTGGGGATGGAGAAATAGACGAGATAAGCATGGTTCCTGCTTCATGGCTTTCCTCTTCCTCATTCTGCTCATCAGCACGGAGAACAAACACATGGGGGGGCCTGCCGTGCAGAGAGAGGGCTCAAGCTTTCTCGAAGTTTAAGATGAAGAAGCTGTCAGGAGACACTGCGTCTATATCTTCACTGCACACGGGACATTAGGAGGAGAGGGGCAGGGAAATCAGAGGCAGAAGGTCACGCAGCGCAAGGACCACAGTCCACACATCCTGATCCCGCTGCAACGCTCTCTCTTTTTAAAAATATTTATTCATTTTTGACTGTGCCCAGTCTTGCTTGCCACATGCGGGATCTTTGTTTCAGCGCTCGGGCTTCTCTCTAGCTGTGACTCACGGGCTCAGTAGTTGTGACTCGTGGACTCAGCAGTTGCAGCGAGTGGGCGTAGTTGCCCTGACGCGTGTGGGATCTTACCTTCCTGACCAGGGATCAAACACGTCTCCCCTGCATTGGCAGGCAGATTCTTAACCACTGGAGCGCCAGGGAAATCGCTACCATGTTTTTTGTCACTCATTATTCAGGATAAGATCAAACCCCAGCCTTTTTCAGGGCATCTTAGGAACCCAGGCTTAGCAAATTATGTGCAAATCCAAGTTTTTTTTTTAAGTCTAAAATCTTTATTTTGTAATCTGAAAGGGCCAAAAAAGAGTTACCCAGTAAAGGAGAGACTAGAAAATCCTTACAGGATCCATCCTGATTTATCCTCAGAAATTCTTGGCATCTCAGTATGATGTTTGATCATCTTAACTCTCTGAGCCAGCCCTGTCCCTAGTCTCATGTCCCCTCTTCCCACCATCCTGAGAAGCCCACCTCTCTCCATTTCCCCAAGCAGGGCTGGGGGCAGCCTCAGAATTCTCCCTTTCCAGCTCTTGCGTGTCTTGATATAAAAACAGCAGCAAATCTCAATCTTATGTGGATTTTATCCCAGTGCCATTAAAATTTTTTCTATTGGCCACCTTAAAAACACTTTTTAAAAGTTGAAATTAATTTTAGTAGTATTACCTGATACACTGGAGAAGACTCTTGAGAGTCCCTTGGACTGCATGGAGATCCAACCAGTCCATCCTAAAGGAGATCAGTCCTAGACGTTCATTGGAAGGACTGATGTTGAAGCTGAAACTCCAATGCTTTGGCCACCTGATGCAAAGCGCTGACTCATTTGAAAAGACCCTGATGCTGGGAAAGATTGAAGGCAGGAGGAGAAGGGGACAGCAGAGGATGAGATGGCTGGATGACATCACTGACTCGATGAACATGGGTTTGGGTGGACTCCAGGAGTTGGTGATGGACAGGGAGGCTTGGCATGCTGTAGTCCATGGGGTTGCAAAGAGTCAGATGCAACTGAGCAACTGAACTGAACTGACTCGATACACTCAAAATATCACCACTTCAGTGGCACTGGAGATATTTTCAGTTCTTTTTTCCACAGCAAGTCTTTAGCACCTGGTATGCACTTGACTCTTGCAGCCCACCTCGAGGCAACTGGCCGCAACCTCACAAGCTCGGTAGTCACATGAGCCCTGTGGCCACCATGTTGGTCTGGATGCTGGTTACCTGGCTCCCAGACCTCCAGCCCAGATCTCCTTGGTGTTTCTCTTTCCTCTAGTTTCTTCTCCCACCTCCTCCAGAAGATGCAGCAGTGACAGAACACTCCGCGTACAGGGTTTAGAGCTTGATGCAAACCAGTCTGTGAGCTTTTGTCTTGGTCATGGGATAAGCAGAATGCATGCGGAGTTGTGTTTCANAAGGAACCACCGACCCCCAAGCAAGGAAGACTGTTGCTTGTTCTTGCTCCCTCCTGCCACAGCAGGGGCCCCAACAGAGCCTTGCCTGACTTTCTTGTCTGGCCTCTGATCAACTTCTATTGATTAGGAAAGGCCAGGAGCCCTGATCACTATTGAAGACAGCACAAAGTCCAAGCATCAGTGCCGGGGGAGTGCCTGGGGTCTGCTTTGGGGTCATTAGTCATCAAGCTAGAAAAGCTAGGATGTTGCTAGTCCTGGGCCACGTGTCTGACGCTCAAACCTCCATCTCATCTTCTCTAACAACTAGTCCTTCAACCTCTGCCTAAACTCTTTCCACTCAAGGGTGAGTTATGACCCTGCACGGGGTGGGGACGGGAGGCAACCTCTTCCATTATTCCACTTTTCAATGCTGGGCCTATGGCTTGACCCACAGGGGCTCAATGGTAAAAATCTAAAAAGTAGAGTTCATACTGAAGACATGATGGGACCAAAACAGTGAAAACCACCGGCTTTAACATGGAGTGTATGGTACGTGAGTGTGCGTGCTGGCTAAGTTGCTTCACTCACGTCCAGCTCTGTGCAACCCCATGGACTGTAGCCCACCAGGCTCCTCTGTCCATGGGATTCACCAGGCAAGAACACTGGAGTGGGTTGCCATGCCCTCCTCCAGGGGATCTTTCCACCCCAGGGATGGAACTCATGTCTCATGTCTACAGCACTGGCAGGCAGATTCTTTACCACTAGCACCACCAGGGAAACCCATATGGTACATGAAAGTGGAAGTGAAGTCGCTCTGTCGTGTCCGACTCTTTTTGACCCCATGGACTGTAGCCTGCCAGGCTCCTCTGTCCATCCACGGGATTTTCCAGGCAAGAATACTGGAATGGGTTGCCATTTCCTTCTCAAGGGCATCTTCCCCACCCAGGGATCAAACCCGGGTCTCTTGCATTGTAGGTAGATTCTTTTATTGTCTGAGCCACCGGGGAAGTCCATATGGTACATAGTAGGCGCTGAATAAATGCTTTATTATTGAGTCTTGATTATCCACTGGCCATTCCAAAAGCCCCTCCATCTCCCACGTGACCCCTCAGCCACAGAGACACCAAGGTCTGGCGAAATCTACATTTTCTTCACTTTCTTTTCTTTTCTAAGATTTTTTTGATGTGGACCTTTTTTAGTCCTTATTGAATTTATTATAAGATTGCTTCTGTTTCGTGTTTTGGTTTTCTGGCCAAGAGGCATGTGGGATCTCACCTCCCCAACCGGGGATCAAACCTGCACCACCAGCACTGGAAGGCCGGGTCTTAGCCACTGGACCGCCAGAGACACCCCCAACACTTGACTGGTTTTCCGTGTCTCTCTGTCCTTCGGAAGCACAAGGTGACCAGTCGAGCCTCTCTCCCCTCCCTGCCTGCCAGAGCCCACATGGCGATGCCTCTGCCATGGCCCGCGGTCCGCAGGACGGGGCTGGGCCCTCGCACTCACCACTGTGCTGTATTCCACCTCCACCGGCCTGGGTTGAACAGGCTTTCCCAAAAGGGGCCACGTCTGCAGCTCCAGATTCGCATAGCTGGGCTCAGTCTGCTCGGCAGCCTGGGGTGGACAGGAGTGCAGCGTTTGGATGGGTGTCCACAGGCCCCTCTGCAGTCCAGCCTAGAGAGGCCTGTGTCCCTGCAAGCATCTGCCCTTCCCCTCTGCGCTCTGGGTGCCCCAGCCTTCCCATCCTGCCTTTCCCCTCCCGCACTCAGGTCCTCTCTGGGGAGTGTTTGAATGGTCAGGCCAATAGCTGGGCTGGAGGGCCCTCCGTCCCTCCTCCTCCCCTGGGAGGGAACAGGCTGGCCAGAGCTCACAGTGACCCAGCGACCAGACCTCCCAGGCGCTGAGCTCTAGGTGAGCATTTCGCTCTATCTGTGTGGGATCCATGCGGACCTCCACCAGCTAACAGGACCGATTGGGTCCCCAGCATCCCCTGCGTGCCTCCCAATTCCCACCCTGTTCCCCCTCCTTACCTGACTGCAGCTCTGGGGCGGCTCTGGTTTCTCTCCAGCTAAAGAGGCAAGAGAAGAGGAAGGAGACTGAATCCTAGAATGAGGCAGGATGCGGATCCCTGTGGTCCTCCTGGAGGAAAGCCTTTCCCTAGAGACTTCAGCCCGGGGGACCTATCACTTCAGGCCAGCAGCATGGTGGGAACTCAAGGGCTTGTTGATTGGGTAAATTAGTGAATGAGGAAATGAATGAATGAAGAAGCAGGAAGGCTCCAGCTGGGGGAGAAGGGATCAAACAAAGGTGGTTCCCAGAACAGCCACTCATAAACATGGTCCTTAGGGACCTCCCTGGGGATCCGGTGGTTCGGACGCCAGGCTTCCAGGTGAGGGAGATGAGAAAGGAAGGGCACTCGTCTAACAGGGACGTCTGCATGGTGAGCAAGACCCGGAGGTCTCTTTTGCAACGATATAAACACCCTTGACACTACCGAACCGTAAACTTAGAAATGGTTAAGATGACAAATCTGATAAGTTGTTTTTTTTAACCAATTTAAAAAATGCAGTTTTGCAGGCCCCACTGCAGCCATACTGAATTATCAACATTGGGGATGAAGTCCAGCTGTGTTTTAACAAACCCTAATCAATAACCTCAGATATGGAGATGACACCACCCTTATGGCAGAAAGTGAAGATGAACTAAAAAGTCTCTTGATGAAAGTGAAAGAGGAGAGTGAAAAAGTTGGCTTAAAGCTCAACATTCAGAAAACAAAGATCATGGCATCCGGTCCCATCACTTCATGGGAAATAGATGGAGAAACAGTGGAAACAGTGTCAGACTTTATTTTTGGGGGCTCCAAAATCATCAAAGATGGGGATAGCAGCCATGAAATTAAAAGACACTTACTCCTTGGAAGGAAAGTTTTGACCAACCTAAATAGCATATTGAAAAGCAGAGACATTACTTTGCCAACAAAGGTCCATCTAATCAAGACTATGGTTTTTCCAGTGGTCATGTATGGATGTGAGAGTTGGACTGTGAAGAAAGCTGAGGGCCGAAGAATTGATGCTTTTGAACTGTGGTGTTGGAGAAGACTCTTGAGAGTCCCTTGGACTGCAAGGAGATCCAACCAGTCCATCCTAAATGAGATCAGTCCTGGATGTTCATTGGAAGGACTGATGCTAAAGCTGAAACTGCAATACTTTGGCCATCTCATGTGAACAGTTGACTCATTGGAAAAGACCCTGATGCTGGGAGGGATTGGGGGCAGGAGGAGAAGGGGACGAAAGAGGATGAGATGGCTGGATGGCATCACCGAGTCGATGGATGTGAGTCTGACTGAACTCTGGGAGGTGGTGATGGACAGGGAGGCCTGGCGTGCTGCGATTCATGGGGTCGCAAGGAGTCGGACACAATTGAGTGACTGAAGTGAACTGAAAATTTTTTTAAATAAAATAATGAAAAGGACATGACCTTGCAGAGACCTAGAGAATCAAACCATACAAAGTCACCAGGTTTATCTGCTGTGATCCCCTGGCCTGGGGGTCAGGCCCTCCCAGACGGGAAGCCCTGTCTGCTCTGAGGGATCCCAGCTCAGGTCACACAACCTCTTGTTTCTGGTGCCTGCAATGCGATGTCCGGGGTCCTGCCTTTGAGTGCGGCTCTGCGCTTCCCTGGCGCTTTCCACCCGGGGCCCCGGGAGCTGGGGCGGGGGGAGGGGGGGGGCGGTGACGCCCACGCAGCAGAGTGCCCTTGATCTAGGATCTCCGCCAGGCAGCTCCAGAGCCTGCTGGGTGCTGCAGGGAGAGACGCTGTCCAGCCCCAGGGAGGGAGTCCCAAAGTCAGCGATGAGATTCCCACGGTCAGGAGACACAAGGTCACGGACAACAGAGGTGTCTGGTGAACCTCACCGGCTGGCTCGACGGGGCGTGCATCCAGGGGCTCTGAAGTATGAACACGTGCTGGGTATGCTAAGTCACTTCAGTCATGTCCGACTCCGTGTGACCCTGTGGACTGTAGACAGAGTGTGCAACCAGGGCTCTGAGGTAGGAACAAGTGCGTGTGTGCCAAGTCACGTCAGTCGTGTTTGACTCCATGTGACCCTGTAGACTGTATCCTGCCAGGCTCCTCTGTCCATGGCATTTTCCAGGCAAGAATACTGGAGTAAGTAGCCTTTCCCTCCTCCAGGGGATCTTCCCCACCCAGGGGTCGAACTCGCGTCTCTTATGTCTCCTGCATTGGCAGGTGGATTCTTTACCACTGGCGCCCCTTGAGGTATGAGCATATTTTGTTTCAGATGCTGTGGGCCGGCTCCCTACCACCCTCTGCATCTTCGACTCAGACTTGATTTGATGGGAAGGAGGGAAAAGGCTGGTGAGGAAGAGATGGGAGTCCACCCCTGGGAAGGAAGGTGACATGGAAAGAGTTGGGTGGCAGACAGCTGAACAGGGAGCATGCTGAAGGTGGACCCAGTCTACCCTAGTCACGACAGGGTCCTCAAGAGCCCAGCACAGGGCCTGGCGCACAGTAGGTGCTCAGGACAGCTTTGCTGTGTGATCGAGTGGATGAATAAGTGAATGACAATAGTGGGCTCAGGGGAGGAACCACGAGTGAGCACAGGGCAGGCATCAGGCTGGGGCCAGCAGGGCCACCAGGGGTCACTAACCCTAACCTTAACCCCAGCAGTAGCCGGGAGACAGGCGCTGAGATGCCAAGCAGGGGAGAGACAGAGGCTACGTGAACACAAAGCCTTTCTCCCGTTAAACAAAGATCCCTTGATGAGGTGTGATCCGCTCACACAAGTCAACTCTGCAGTCAGGGATTTGGAGATTATCAGCAGGGAAAATCACACAGTATGTTAAGGTTGAAAAGTGGAATTACACAAGACTTCCCCAGTGGTCCAGTAGTTAGGAACCCACTTGCCAATGCAGGGGACACAGATGGTTTCGATCCCTGGTCCTGGAAGATCCCACTGAGCAACTGAGCTGACGTGCGACAACTACTGAGCCCGTGTTCTCCAACAAGAGGAACCACCACAGCGAGAAGCCCACGCACTGCCGCTGGAGAGAGGCTGCACGCAGCAACGAAGACCCAGCACAGCCAAAGGCAAGTCACCAACAAAAAATAATCTTAATTAAGAAAATAAAAGTGGAATTACATACGGAGCAAACATTTTAAGAAGTCAGGTTTGCAAGACCCCGTAGGATGTGACTCAGCCGTCTGTGGGTGGTTTGCTCTGGGTGGTGCAAGTTCTTCTTTCTATTTATTAGAGTGAATTTCTTTCCCTCTCTGCGTTTTCCTTCTTTTTCCAATTTTCTACAGCAATCACACACCCCGTTTTTTAAGGGGAGGGACGCTTTTTAGGTGAAAGGGCACCCTGGAGATCACTGGGACCCATAGATCTGAGGCAACCCAGGCTGGGAAAACCCCCATGTGGTAAAGCAGTATGGGCTAAAGTTTCAGGAGATGGTTCCCAGAAGTGATATGGGAAGAGCAGATGGGGAAGAGGAAGTGGTTTTCTTTCCATCCATCAAGCATACTTATGCTGAGGCTGAACATACGTATGTTTAGCATAGGCTGCTAAAGGCCTGAGGTGTGCTGGAGGGAGGGGCTGGACCCCACGGGGATGCTGGAGGTGAGAGAGTAAGGCGGGGTCTCCCCTTTTGCTCCCAGTAAGAACCAACTCCCAGTTTAGCGCTGCAGGCGTGGGGCAGAGCCCCCAGGGTTTCACTGCAGCCCTGAAAGGCTCAGCATGGGTCATTCTGAACAAACATCCCCTCTGCCCAGGTACTCTGTGAACATGGAATTAAGAACTCTTAGTCCAGGAAGGAACCTTAAGGCTCACACCCATCTCAGGGAGAAAGCTGCTCTCCTACAGGAGTCAAGTACAACCGGCACTTGCCCTGGGTGCCTGCCATCTGCCTCTGCCAGGATCAAATCAGGTGCTGATGCAGCTGTTTCAACACCCCCGAAAGGAGTTCAGGGTGGAGAGCAGGAATGAGGCATCTGCACGCGGTCTTCAGATAGTCAGATATTCTCAGGGGCTGATTTTTATGAGCCCAATCTTTGCATCTCCCCATATCTAGAAAAGCACGAGCACCCTTCCCGGTGACGACTGTTCCCTGTGACTAGCAGAAGACTCTCGAAACTGATAGAAACCTCCTGGAAAAATGTGTGTTTGATTGCCTATGTTCCTCCCCCTTCACCAAAATCACAGATACGCTGACCATTCCCCGGCCCCTGAATCTTTGGAGCAGTCTCTCAGAGCTATCTACGGTGCTGTCTCCCAGGCTACAGTCCTCATTTTGCCCCAGATAAAACCTAGCTCGCAACTCTCAGGCTGTGCACTTTTTTTTAAGCTGACACAGATAACACTTGGGCCTCCCGCCAGCAAGGTCACAGCGTCACCGTTCCTCTGTTCTTCTATGTATTTAATTTGCTCAAGTGTTTATTGAGCCCCTACTTACTGAGCACCAGACAGGATGCTGGGGGCATCTTATTTTCTCTTTCAATCTGAGCTCAGAGGGGAGTGGCTGGACCACAGTCTCCCTGGGTACCCCTATGACAATATTAAATAATATTAAATAATACTTGCACTCAACACATACTGCTCTTGTGCCTTCTTGGGTAAGGGTCTCTGATCTTAAGGAGCTGCATGGGCCGGTGGGGAGGCAGGCTAGGAAGCAGGTGTCACAAACTGTGGGACAAGGGCTTTGATGGAGGAAGAACAGAGGCTTACCCTGAAGGGGGCCCTGCCCTGCCCTTTGGGGGCCAGGAAGAGGTCCTAGAGGAAAGGAAGCGGAGAGCAGCACTCAGGGCATCAGGAGTGAGCCGGAAGAGGGCGGGGCAGGCCCCCCAGGTGCCCAGAGCAAACGTGGAGGAAGCTGAGAAACCACTGCCTTCCAGAGTATGAGGATGGGCAGACTGCCAAGCGCCTTGACCATGCTGGGCAGGCCTGGACCTTGGAGGCTGTAGGAGGTCACAGAAGGGTTTAGACAGAAGAGGGACATTGCTTCACGAGGACATACCCCAGCCCTGCCTTGGGAAAGGCCTCTTGCCTTAAAGTCACCTCCTCTCAGCCACACACTCTCTTCCAGGCCTGCCCTCTAGGGTCACCCGGGGCCATGTGGTCCCAGGGGAGATACAGCTGATGACCCTTCTGGAAACCCAGACACATTTCCTCTAGGACCAGAAGGTATGGGCAGGGCTGGCCCGCCCTTGGGGTGGGGTGCAGGCGGGTGTAGGGGGCTCGCTCACCTTTGACCCGTCTCTGAACCATCCTCCAGGCGACCAGTGAGATGCCCCCCAACAGGAGCAGCAGCAGGGCCAACGAGATCAGCAGCGCGTGGAGCCTGAGAGGAGACAGGGTGGGCTGCGTGGGGCAGAGGGTCCCGCCTTCCCTCACTTGTTCAGTAGATAAGTGCCCACTGAAAAAAAGGCAGACAGCATAAAGCCTCCTTTTCAACCCCCGTCTACCTAAATCCCCCCAACAGACACACACAGTACACCTAAGAGCCTTCCAGAGCCTCTTTATTCAATGCAAGAAAATACAAATATACATTATTTTTATATATGTCCTTTTTTCACATAAAAGAGGCATAGTATAAACCATGAGTCCCCAACCCCTGGGCAAGGACCAGTACCCACCAGAGAACTGTTAGGAAATGGACACACAGAGGAGGTGAGCACCTCCCCATTCACCCCCACCCCCCAAATCTCTCTTATTACTGCCTGAACCATCCACTCCCAGCCCCGTCTGCGGAAAAGCTGTCTTCCACAAAACTGGTCCCTGGGGCCAAAAAGGTTGGGGACCGCTGATATAAACACTGTTATTCAGCTGCTCAGCCGTGTCCGTCTCTTTGCGACCCCATGGACTGCAGCATGCCAGGCTTCCCTGTCTTTCACCATCTCCTGGAGCTTGTTCAAACTCACGTCCATTGAGTCAGTGAAAAACACTAGTTTTTTACTTCACAATGCATCTTGAAGATCTTTCCATGTCACCACATACAGAAGTTCCCTGCGGGTTTTTTTCACAGCTGCATAGTATTCCATTGCATGGACAGACCATAAATTATTTAACTCTTCCCTCTCCATGGGGATTTCTTTTGCCCAGTCTTTTGCAATTACAAACCTGGCTGGAAAAACATCACCTTGAAACTCTACCACTTCACACTTGAACAGCAGCAGCTGCTTTCCTGGGGAACTGACACAACATGGGCTCTGCCCCTCCCTTGCTCGGGCCCCTTCTTTTCTGCCTAACTAGCATCCATAATGTTCTAGTTTTTTTTCCTTAAAGATGCACCCCGCTCCCCTGAGAACTGTACAAGCTTCAGCTAGACAAAACCCAACTCTGGGGCTTCCCTAGCAGCTCAGTGGTGAAGAATCCACCTGCCAATGCAGGGGACACAAACAGGTTTGCTCCCTGGTCCAGGAAGATCCCACAAGCTGAGGAGGGAGGAAACCCAGGCTTCACAACTGCCGAGCCTGTGCTCCGTGACTGGGGAAGCCATTGCAGTGGGAAGCCCAAGCAGAGAAACTGGAGGGTAAGCGCCACTCTCTGCAGCTAGAGAAGGCCTGTGCAACTACATAGACCCCGCACGGGAAAAAATAAGTAAAGAGGCAAATAGACAAATAAACGGATAAAATTATTTTTTAAAAAAACCCAGCTCCATTCCCAAGGCGTGCATCTGCAGATCGTTTCTGAAGGCGGCATGCTTGTGGCCTGAATCCCACCTTGCCTGATATAAAGCTTGTCACCTGGATTGTCAGGAAGCCAGTGGAGGGGTCTTGGGGTGTTGTATACTAAAGAATTTGACTGGCCTTTGCCTCTGGCTTCTGGAAGGGAGGCTCTAAATCCTCGAGGTTTTCCTAGTAATAGGAGCACCTTTGTGATTAACAAGCCCCTTGGATCTCCCTGGGATTTTGCCTGACTCAGGCTGGGAGCTGGTCACCAGAAGGGCCAGTCATGTGATGAGAGAACTGGGGCTCTGAGCCAGTCTGACCTTCAGGGAAGTGGAAAGGGATGTTGGGGGTTGAGGTCAGTCATGTGGGCAATGATTCAGTTAGTCATGTCTGTGCAATGAAACCCAAGTGAAAACTATGGGCACCAAGACTTGAAGGAACTTCCTGGTTGGTAAAGACATCAAAGTCCCGGGAGGGTGATGCCCCCCAACTCCACTGGAAAAGGGCATAGAAATTTTGCAGTCAGGACCCTCCCAGACCGTGCCCTACGTGTCTCTTCACTGACTGGTCTGGACCGTTATGCATGTGTGCTGAGTCATTTCAGTCGTGTCTGACTCTGCAACCTCACGGACTGTAGCCTGCAGCCGTAGGCGGGACCCCGTGGACTGTAGCCCTTATGGTTAGGCTTATCTGCCCATGGGGATTCTCCAGGCAAGAATATCAGAGTGGGTTGCCATGCCCTCCTCCAGGGGATCTTCCCGACCCAGAGAACAAACCCAGGTCTCTTATGTCTCCTGCATTGGCAGGTGGGTTCTTTACCACTAGCGCCTCCTAGGAAGCACTCTGACCTTCATACTTCATGATAAAACTATCTGTATAGCACTTCTCTACATTCTGTGAATCACCTAAGCAATTACCAAACCCAAGGGGGTCATGTATCCAACTGATCAGAAACGTGATGATCTGAGCATCCCCACAGAGCCCTGGCATCTGAAGTCAGGCCGTCTTACAAGACTGAGCCTCACGAGCCTCACAGGATGCTGGAGTCTGTGTTGACTCCCAGGTGGCCAGTTCTGGAATCGACTTGCAGGGTGCCAGGTGGTATCAGAATAGGGAGTCTTGGGCTTCCCTGGTGGTCTGGTGGTTAAGAATCTGCCTGACACTGCAGGGGACACAGGTTCGATCCCTGGTCCAGGAAGAAACCACGTGCTGCAGGGCAACTAAGCCCGTGCACCGCAGCTCAGGTGGCGCTGGTGGCGAAGAACCTGCCTGCCAACCCAGAAGACACAGGAGACGCAGGTTCAGTCCCCGGATCGGGAAGATCCCCTGGAGGAGGGCGTGGCAACCCCTCCAGTGTTCTTGCCTGGAGAATCCCATGGACAGAGGAGCCTGGCAGGCCAGAGTCCATGGGGTCAAAAAGAGCTGGACA
>SJYW01026765.1:62806-73297 GCA_006410735.1 Raphicerus campestris
CCCCGCCTCCCGCACCCAGGGCCTCCGCTCCAGGCACGGCCAGGCAGTGGTGGCCCTGAATCTGAACAGTCCTCCAGACCTTGAGGTCTGGTGGCTCAGACGGTAAAGCGGCTGCCTGCAGTGCGGGAGACCAGGGTTCCATCCCTGCGTCGGCAACCCACTCCAGTGTTCTTGCCTGGAGAATCCCATGGACTGAGGAGCCTGGGGGCCGCGGTCCATAGGGTCACAAACAGTCAGTCGGATATGACTGAGCGACTTCAGTTTCCAGACTTGAGTCAAGGCCCCAGGGCTCACCTTCAGCGCAGTCTTGTGGTTTCCGGGTCCTCTTACTCAACAGCTGGTGTCCCTTCAGCCAGGGCTTAGGCAGAGCTGGAGGCTCAGGGTCTATTTTACAAATGAGGTGAACCAAGCAGGGTCAGGGGAGCTGCCTGGGGTCAGGGAGCTAGTAAGAACCTGCCCCACCCCAGGAGGAGCCTTGTTGACAGCAGAGGGGCCGACTTGGGGGGCTGGCAGGAGGGGGCTGCTTGGTGGAAGTCTAATCTCTCCACCTAATGCCAGCACGGAGCCAGGATGGAACCACCGTCACCGCACCCACTCCAGCCCCTGGGTCTGACCTGGGGACAGAGGAGCAAGGCTGAGAGCCCCTAGCAGGCTCTTTCCTTTGAGGTCCCCAGGAGCTTAAGAAGCATTTGCTTACAGACTGAAAGCTGCTCAGTCCTAGTTCTTCAACCTGACTTCTCGACTTCTGTGCCCAGGGGACCTTTTAACACTGTGGCAGCACCCCCCTGCCATCAGGGCCCTGCCCAGGTCTGGCCCTCTCCACTCTCAGCAGCCTGCTGTTCCACCCACTGGGCACCCACTGGGCATGAGAGATGGCAGAGGAAATACGTGCCACCTCCTAAGGGTAGAAGATGGCAAAAACTGGCCTAGAGAGCGGCCTGTCTGGGCAGGGAACACTAGACCAGCATGTATGGCCATGACTTCCATGGAGTGACCTTGAGGAGCTCAATACTAAATATGAACGCAGAGTGTTACACTTCCATTTTACAGATGAGGAGACTGAGGGANCAACTCTTGCGACCCTGTGGACTATAGCCCACCAGCCTCCTCTGTCCATGGGAGTCTCCAGGCAAGAATACTGGAGTGGGTTGTCATGCCCTCCTCGAGGGGAGACCCAATGATCGAACCTATGTCTCTTATGTCTCCTGCATTGACAAGTGGGTTCTTTACCACTGGGGCCAACTGGATTGGCTTCCTCTGCCCCTAAACTAAGACCAAACTCCTTTGCTCAGCGGCATTCAAGGCCCTTGCAACATCCCATCCCTCCTGTTCCCCACAGGAAGTGGCAATCCCAGCCTGGGGTCAGCTCTGAGTCTGGCCACGGGACAGACCTTCCTGTGGCTTCACTCACGGTGTCCCCCACTCTCAGTCCAGTACACTGATGCCTGGCCTCTCTGAACCAATCCCCCTTTAAAGCCCTCTGCTTTCCCCAGAAGCTTTGGCCAGCAACCCCACCCATAGCATAGACCATCCCCCTCTGCTCTCCCAAAGCTTCCCCTCTAGCATGAATTGAACGATCTTGCCCTGCTTTGCAGGGTTAATTGTTTTATATATAGATACCTGGCTTCCCTCATTCTGTGATGGGCTCAGTGGGGAACAGATTTCATGCCTAGCTGCCCTGCAGCCCTGGAATAAAGCTCTGTGAGGTGAGGTGAAGTCGCTCAGTCATGTCCGACTCTTTGCGACCCCATAGATTGTAGCCTACCAGACTCCTCCGTCCGTGGGATTTCCCAGGCAAGAATACTGGAGTGGGTTGCCATTTCCTTCTCCAGAGGATCTTCCCAACCCAGGGATCGAACCCGGGTCTCCCACATTGTAGGCAGACGCTTTACCATCTAAGCCACCGGGGAAGCCTGATAAGGCTCTGTACATACACTGAGTTGGGTGGAATGATTGGAATGATTGGCCAAGACCTGAGGGTTGCTGGGGGCCTTCTCTTAGGGGAAGGGGCAGACTCCAGTCTAGGCTTGGACTTGCTGCTGTCCTGAGCCCCACACTCAGATCCCTGGTTCCCTCTGGCTCCCAGAATCGCAGGCCAAGATATTCAGAGAAACACTGCTGCTGCTGCTGCTGCTGCTGCTAAGTCGCTTCAGTTGTGTCCAACTTTGTGCAACTGCCATTTTCTTCTCCAATGAATGAAAGTGAAAAGTGAAGTTGCTCACTCGTGTCCAGAGAAACGCTGGCTGGTCTAATAACCCAGCACCCGTAACAGTTTACTTCTGTGTTGTTTAGTTGCGAAATTGTGTCTAACTCTTTTGCGATCCCATGGACTGTAGCCCGCCAGGCTCCTCTGTCCTTGGGAGTTCCCAGGCAATA
This sequence comes from Raphicerus campestris, assembly GCA_006410735.1. Taxonomy (NCBI): domain Eukaryota; kingdom Metazoa; phylum Chordata; class Mammalia; order Artiodactyla; family Bovidae; genus Raphicerus; species Raphicerus campestris. The sequence goes on from SJYW01026765.1 coordinate 65,183, forward strand.
CTGGAGTGGGTTACCATTTCCTCTTCCAGGGGATCGTCCAACTATACAATTTCCCAAGAATCTTTTGTATATATTTGATCTTTACAACCCTAGGAGTTCAAAAGGTAGACATTATCTCCATATTATAGATTTAAAACTGAGGTTCATACAGGCTAAGTGACTAGCCCTGGATTAGAATCCGCTAGTTTTAACTCCCCTGCACTGGCTCTTCACTGTTCTGTGCCCCAAAGCACTTTCGTCCTATCTCTCGTAGCTTGTTCCTGAGCTCTGAACGTTCATTTACGTATATGTCTTCCTTCCTCTACCAGGATGTAAGCTCTTCTCCCGAGGGATGTGTGCCCAAGCATCCTGTGTCCCTTGGTGCCTTGCCCCTTGCAGGGCCTCAAGCAGTATTTGCGAGGGAATAAACAGACGAAGTGAAGCGCCTGCACGGGCTATCACAAGAGAAGGACGCTGGAAACAGAGCCGACCTGCTCTCTAGCCTCCAGCCTCCCTTCTTAGCCATCCTCCCATCTCCCAACAACACTGTCACCTTGAGAAGCCAGCCCTGTAACGGCGCTGCCCTAGGCAAGTGCCCGACCTGCGACAGGGTGCTGTGTCTCCCTCTCTGCCCCTTCTCCCTTTTTCAATCCTGTTCTCCCGAGGCTGCCAGCCTATTGTGGGCACGTCCTCTCTGCATGTGCCGCAGCCTGTCCCGTCTTCAGGGCCCTTGTTCACCAGCCTCCCCAGCCACCAGCCTGGATCACCTACCAGTATTCCAAAGACCCAACCTCAGCCTGCACCCCCTTGCCTAGGATTTGAGGGCCCCTTGAGTCTTAAAGTCAGCCAGGACCTCGAGGGGACGGGGTGGGGGTGGAGAACCGGGGTGCCATGGGAGGGCCAGCCGTGCCCACACTCACCAGAGCCGGCGCCTCTGCTGGGGCAGCGCCCGCCAGCTGGCATCTGGGTGGAGCTTGGTCCCAGCTGTTCCTGGCGCTGCTGGAGGCTTAACTCCGGCTGCCTCGCCGGAAGCCCGGCCGTGGTGCACCGAGGCTTCTGGGAACCGCGCTGCGCTATTCTGGGACAGTGATGGGGCTCCGGGGCGCCTGGCAGTGGCTGAAATTTCAGCCCCTCTGGTCTGTGTGCTCTTTGCTTCCCCTTTGATGAGAAGGCAGAGTTCGGTCAGGATGCCACGTTCAGAACCACTGACGGCGCATTTGAGGGTCTTAATAGCAGTTGTGGTTTTGCTAAAGTGGGGCCTGGCGTAAACAATCTATACTTCAGTCCTCCAAGGCGACAGCCTTCGTTCTTGCTGTCACTCACGCCGCACGACCCGTGGTCATTTTCTGTCAGTTTTACAGTTCGTCCGCATACCTACCCTGCGACATTAACCCATCACTGCATTCTGCTGCAGTGACTCAAATTTAAATCCGGTGGCGGAGCTCCTCTGAAAGCCTCCTTCCTTCCTTCCCTCCCGCCCCCTTCCTCCACCCTCCTTTCCTTCCTTCCTTCTTTCTTAAATTGACCCTGGAAGACTAGCCCGTGCGGTGTAAAACAATCGAGAATGATGACTGAGCCTGGGCGACACCAGCATACAGTCATGATCAAAACCAGCTTACAACAAAGTTAAGCCTCCGTGATTAACCTGTTCCGGGAGCCCTCGGAGAAGCCTGCTGAGACAATGCCCAGCCTCTGTGTGGGAACTGGAGGCCAGGCTGGGAAGAGCGCCTCCCTAAGGTCACAAGTGATGGACATAAAGCTTGCGCTTGGCACTCTGACTTCTGCGGTGGGATCATAGAGTTTTAGAGCTGCAAGGAGCAGTATATGTGAGTGTGTGTCTTAATCATTCAGTTATGTCTGACTGTTTGTGACCCTGTGGACTGTACCCCACCAGGTTCCTCTGCCCATGGGATTCTCCAGGCAAAAATACTGGAGTGGGTTGCCATTCCCTTCTCCAGATCTTCCCGACCCAGAGACTGAACCTGAGTCTCCCACATTGCAGGGAGATTTTTACCATCAGAGTTGTCCAAAGAGCAAGAACTTGCTTTTATGTAAAATGGGGCCACAATTCCGGCCCCAACGCCCCTGCTGATTGCTGTAGAGATTACAGGAAACCACAGATTTGAGCATCCCTGGCCAGAGCTTGGGNTTACCATCAGAGTTGTCCAAAGAGCAAGAACTTGCTTGTATGTAAAATGGGGCCACAATTCCGGCCCCTACGCCCCTGCTGATTGCTGTAGAGATTACAGGAAACCACAGATTTGAGCATCCCTGGCCAGAGCTTGGGACCTTCCCGTCCCAGGCTCATCTGCCTCCCTGCCCATCTGGTAAGGAGAAAACAGCTCATGAAAACGGAGGCAAAGGTCTTTAGACTTTCCCAAACTGAAGTGCACAGCTTCAGAGTTTGTTGTGTTTGTTTAAAAAGCAGATTTCTAGGCCCCATTCTGAACTCTGGAATTTTGGTCTCTAACCAAAAAGAAGACTAAGTGTCTGTTTTTAAAAATGTCTGCTCCCCACCCTCAAATATGATTAATGATCCACACTGCCTTTGAGAACCAAGGGTAAGTCAAGAATTGTTCAAATATGAAAATTTAAAAAAAAAAGAATTGTTCAAGTCAGCTATGAGGAGAGGAAAGTGGACTAGAGGCCAAATGCAAACAGCACAGGTGGTCCGTGGAGGCTCCTGTGTTGCCACAGCCAGTGGGGCAGGTTCCCTGCTTTCAGGGGATGAGGAAGAGGAGCATAAGTGTTAGAGGAACCACTGAACAAGACCACCCACGCTGGCCAGACAAGATAGAATCACTTGCACGAGTTATCTTAAAACAGGAGGCCCTGGTAAGCAACGCGGAACTCACAAGCTCTGCCGGAAGAATTCGGGAATGATCAAGAGGAGTGAAGAGACACCAGTCCGTATGTCCTACCAACCCCCCTGAACCCTTTTGGATGGAGTCCATCTTGGCTGAGAGATGCACACATCACCAGGAAGCCCCTGTGTCGGAGTGATTGGCCAGAGACAGCCCCCAAACTAATCCCATCACCATGAAACACAAGGCTCCGAGCCAGCTGGCAGAACCACTGGGGCTCCCTGACCCGCCAGCTCTCCACCCAGGCGCCCCTTTCCAGCAACGCCTCTTGCTTTATCTGCAAGGAGTCTCCCCGGGCAAGTCATTTCCAACCGTCAGACAGAAGCCCAGCTCTGGAAGGAGTCCCCCTCCTGCAACAGAAGGCTGGAGCCAGAGTGGGGAGCGCAGAGGGCACCCACGAGGGATGCGTTCCAGGAAAGGAGAGTCTTGCACTTTTCCGTCCCGCTGTGGCACAGCCACGCTTTGGCTCTCCCGTGCTGAAGGCGTGAATGAGGATCCGGAAGCTACTGTTAGGGTTCTCTCCCTTTGCCTTGTGCTCCTGTCCCGAGTATTTATTTTCCAGCCAGGTCTGAAATCATTCCAATTAGAGGCATGGTTCCTGCGTTTAAGATTACCTAAAGTTATCCTAGAGTTGATCATAGCCTGAAGTGTATTATCAAGACTGTACATTTTCTATAACATGGGGAACTCTGCTTAACATTCTGTAAGGGTTAGATTGCATCACTGGCTCAATGAACAAAAATTGCAGCAAACTCCGGGAGACAGCAGAGGGCAGAGAAGCCAGGCGTGCTGCGGGTCACAGGGTCGCAGAGTGTCAGATGGGACTTCACAGCTGAACAACAGCAACAAATGAGAAAAGACTTTGAAAAAGAATGGACACTTGTATATGTATAGGGTCACTTTGCTCTGCAGTTGAAACTATCACAACATTAATCAACTATATTCAATTACAAAAATTAAAAGCAAGAAACAGTAGGTCTCATGAATCCACCCAGACTCTGTAGTTTATGTTTTGTGGTGTTTTTTTTTTTTCAGACTCTGTATTTTAGGAAGTTCTTCAAGTGATTGTTGTGTCTAATAGAATCTGAGAGCCACTGAAATACAAATCTGTTTTAGAGACAGGCAGATACTTCCCAGGAACGCAAGCGATGAGCAGAACTGGGGCTCAGGAGTGGAGCGGCAGCTGACTGGAGAGTAAATGATTGTAGAGCTGTCTGATTAAGTGAACGCACTCCTGGGAGCTGAGGGTTCATGGGGAGTGAAGTAAGGAGAGCGCGTGAGGGTGTGGAGCCCTTGGGGGGATGATGTTGCCGTGATGGGCGTTGGTCGGACCCATAAACTAAAGCCCGCGACTCTTGCCTGTTGAAAGATGAGAATCCCAGAGGTGGGAAGGGAGCAAAAGGCAAGAAAATGTGAGCCAGCCCCCGAAGAAATACTTTTCAGGAGCTGATTCCTCGTAGGTTTCCTTTCCCTGGAGGTCAGAGGCAGTTACCGTTGAATTATTTTCTGTTGGCGTCTGGTCTTGCTCCTTCTTGGAAACAGAGGAGAATGGAATCTGACTTCATGTTGGATTGTCTCTTTCACTTTATTTTTGCTCTTGATGGCTTTTGGTAGATAGGATGCTGTGTAGAGCTGTAACCATACATAACGGCCTCCCTGGGGAACCCTGCCCACCTGTGAATGACTGCAGAAAAGAAGAAATTAACACATCCTGTCCCTGATGCTGACCAAGCCATCAGAGATTCTGCAAGACTTACAGCGTTTTTACTTTCTCATCTCCTCCCCTTCTCTGTTTTATAAAAGAAACTGGGATCAAGACTCTGATAAGATGGTACTCTAGGACACCTTCTCGGATGCCTGGCTTTCCGAGAAGAATAGTCATTCATTCCGAATGAAGTCGCTATTTCTTGCCTCAACACCTCATCTTCTGCCCTGAGCTTGGATTCAGTGATATGCTCACCTGGACTCCTTTTTTGGACCTGGAAGAGCTTCAGACAAAAAGCAAGTCAGCTGAAGTGAAGGCCTTGGACTCTGTCATGGGGTATCTGAGGTCAAAGTGACAGAGAGGAGGAAAGAAAATTTTCCCTCCACTCTTCTAAGTTCTGCTGGAAACTAACGAAACACACACACAGAGCACATTTATCAACATGTATACCTTGTGTACACATGGGGGACGTGTGCATGCTCAATGGTGTCCCACTCTTTGGGACCCCCATGGACTATTGCCCACCAGGCTCCTCTGTCTATAGGATTTCTCCAGGCAAGAATCCTAGAGTGGGTTTCCATTTCCTTCTCCAGGGGATCTTCCCAACCCAGGAATCAATCCTCGGTCTCCTGCATCTTCTCCTAAATCCTCTGCTTTGCAGGCCAATTCTTTACCTACTGAGCCATCGAGGAAGCTCACACAGGCGGGGATAACCAGGGGGGAAAGTGAGTAACTCAAAGAGGTAGCTCAGAATTCTGACCTACTATCTTCAGCAAAAGACAAAAGAGAGGTGTGAGGGAGACTGCTTAGGGGGACATAACCAAGAAAGGCATGATCCACAAGAGGAAGGTTACGCAGACTTCTGTCGACACCTCCTCCATTGATAAAAGTGTCAGGATTTAGAGTTGCCATCCTCTTCCTGGCACGGAGAGGGAGACGCCTCTACAAATGGAGGTTTCTTTCATAAAAAGGAATTTCCCTTGCCAGAGGGTAATTGTGGCTCTGCCTTCAGAGTTTCTCCTGCATGTGTTGTTTCTCAAAATAGTCCTTGTGCCTAAGAGGCGTATCTGGGGGTGGTATATTCTACCATTCTTTAGTGAAAGTCTTGGGAAAGTCACGCCCAGTAACCTCCCTTGATGTTTTCCAAAGGGCTCCACTTGCCACGAGGAGGCACACCTGGAGATTCTTTGCATCCAATTTTCATAGATGATACTGGTCATTCAAAAGGAAATTTCAAATGCCACTGCTTTTTCTTATTTCTTTTTTCCCCATTGCCTCATTTCACTACAAGCATTGGCTATTTGCTGCTGTCAGGTGGGGGTAGGAGCCACTAAAGCGGAAAGAAGGGGAGTGGGTACTTCTCCTAGAGGGAGCCCGTGGCTCCTGGGACTCTGCTTGTCCAAGGTCGTTTGGATCTGCTCAAACGAAAGCAGCCGGGCACAGAGATTTACTCCCGACAACCCTTTCGCCCTAATACTATATTGCATTTCAAAACAGTATTCCTGCTCGCTCTTGGGCCATTCCTATCAGGGCTGAAAACAAAGACTCATTCCTGTTCTTAGACCCACCGTGGCAATGAAACGTGATCCAGAACAGCCCCCCCAGAGGGTGCCCAGCCTGCTGCTGCCTTTCTAATGCTTCTCCTCCAAAGACTGGGGGGGTTCTCCCCAGGGCCCAGGACAAGAGCTACAATTTTAACCCCACTTGTTGTCTCCCCACCCCTAGCACAATCACCCCTAGCCAGCTGTTGATGGTGCTTTGCAGCTGAAACAACTGGCTGCAGGGGGAGAGAGGATCGAAATTAGACTCACAGAGCATCTGACTTCCCCAGCCACTCAGTTAAACTATGAGCACTAAGTTGGGAGACCTGAGTCCAGGAGACCTGGGTCCAGGACTCAGCCTGACTGCTGAGTAGCTGGTGGTACAGCTAGGAAGACTATAATAACAATAGCTAGTGTTTACTCTGGGGGCTCTGCAGTAAAGAACCTGCCTGCCGATGAAGGAGCTGCAGATTGGATCCCTGGGTCCAGAAGATCCCCTGCAAAAGGAAATGACAGTCCACTCCAGTATTCTTCCCTGGGAAATCCCATGAATAGAGGAGCCTGGTGGGCTACAGTCCATGGGGTCGCAGAAGAGTCAGACACAACTTAGTGATTAAACAACAATATTTACTCTGTGCCAGGCAGGTATAAGCTCCACATTAACTTCTTTGTTCCTCCCTACAGTCTCTAAAGTCGATACAATTATTCTACATGCTTATAAAATGAGGAAACTCAAAGAGGCCCGAATGAGGGGTTTAAAGTCAGTAACTAGTAAGTAATAGTTGAATCCAGAACTTGTGTTTTTAACTACTATGCACACTACCTTAGTTGAGATAGAAAAAAATGTGTTTGCTGTCCTGTGAAATCTAGTGGCATAAAAGAAATAAATATTTGTTATGACTCTGTTTCTAGGAGTCAGGGATCAAGGAATGGATTACCTAGGAGATCTGGTTGGGAGTTTCTCATGAGACTGACGCCAAGATGTTGGCTGGGGCGGCAAGTTCATCTGGTTGAAATCGTTCATGTTAGATTAAGGCTTGAACCCATGTGCCAGGTCTCGATCTCAGCCAGAACCTAGTTTGGGACTCAAACCCACGAGGCTGGTACTTGAACCCAGACAAAACCTACAGTCTTCTGACTGAGATCACAGACCACATTTCAGTACCTAATGAAGCTCAGATTCTTGATATCTCATTGCAGAAAGAATTCGGTAAGAGACAGCGTGATAGGGTAAGAAGTGGATTTATTTAGTGAGAAGCAGCCAGAGTGTGGGCCATTGCAGAGAGTTAGTGTGGCCTTGAAATGTGGTGTGGTTAGCTTTTATCTGGGTTAATCTCATAAGCTAATGAGTGGGAGGATTACTCCAACTATTTTGGGGAAGAGGTGGAGATTTCCAGGAATTGGGCCACTGCCCACCTTTTGGTCTGTGATGGTTGGCCTTGGAACTGTCACGGCGTCTCTGGGTGTGGCATTGGCTTTCTGATGTGTTATGATGAGCATATATTGAGGGTCAAGGTTTAGTTGAAGCTGACTTGTCTGCCATCTTGGACCTTGTACGGGTCTAATCATTTTCTGTTGTACCCTTGGTTCAGTTCAGTTCAGTCGCTCAGTCGTGTCTGACTCTTTGCGACCCCATGGACTGCAGCACGCCAAGCTTCCCTGTCCATCACCAACTCCCGGAGTTTGCTCAGACTCATGGCCATCAGCTCGGTGATGCCATCCCACCATCTCATCCTCTGCCATCCCCTTCTCCTCCTGCCTTCAACCTTTCCCAGCATCAGCGTCCTTTCCAATGAGTCAGTTCTTCCCATCAGGTGGCCAAAGTATTGGAGCTGCAGCATCAGCATCAGTCCTTTCAATCAATATTCAGGGCTGATTTCCTTTAGGATGGACCGGTTGGATCTCCTTGCAGTCCAAGGGACTCTCAAGAGTCTTCTCCAACACCACAGTTCAAAAGCATCAATTCTTTGGCGCTCAGCTTTCTTTATGGCCCAACTCTCACATCCATACATGAATACTGAAAAAA
>SJYW01026765.1:74953-89966 GCA_006410735.1 Raphicerus campestris
ATCTGAGGTCAAAGTGACAGAGAGGAGGAAAGAAAAGTTTCCCTCCACTCTTCTAAGTTCTGCTGGAAACTAACGAAACACACACACAGAGCACATTTATCAACATGTATACCTTGTGTACAGATGGGGGACGTGTGCACGCTCAATGGTGTCCCACTCTTTGGGACCCCCATGGACTATTGCCCACCAGGCTCCTCTGTCTATAGGATTTCTCCAGGCAAGAATCCTAGAGTGGGTTTCCATTTCCTTCTCCAGGGGATCTTCCCAACCCAGGAATCAATCCTCGGTCTCCTGCATCTTCTCCTAAATCCTCTGCTTTGCAGGCCAATTCTTTACCTACTGAGCCATCGAGGAAGCTCACACAGGCGGGGATAACCAGGGGGGAAAGTGAGTAACTCAAAGAGGTAGCTCAGAATTCTGACCTACTATCTTCAGCAAAAGACAAAAGAGAGGTGTGAGGGAGACTGCTTAGGGGGACATAACCAAGAAAGGCATGATCCACAAGAGGAAGGTTACGCAGACTTCTGTCGACACCTCCTCCATTGATAAAAGTGTCAGGATTTAGAGTTGCCATCCTCTTCCTGGCACGGAGAGGGAGACGCCTCTACAAATGGAGGTTTCTTTCATAAAAAGGAATTTCCCTTGCCAGAGGGTAATTGTGGCTCTGCCTTCAGAGTTTCTCCTGCATGTGTTGTTTCTCAAAATAGTCCTTGTGCCTAAGAGGCGTATCTGGGGGTGGTATATTCTACCATTCTTTAGTGAAAGTCTTGGGAAAGTCACGCCCAGTAACCTCCCTTGATGTTTTCCAAAGGGCTCCACTTGCCACGAGGAGGCACACCTGGAGATTCTTTGCATCCAATTTTCATAGATGATACTGGTCATTCAAAAGGAAATTTCGAATGCCACTGCTTTTTCTTATTTCCTTTTTCCCCATTGCCTCATTTCACTACAAGCATTGGCTATTTGCTGCTGTCAGGTGGGGGTAGGAGCCACTAAAGCGGAAAGAAGGGGAGTGGGTACTTCTCCTAGAGGGAGCCCGTGGCTCCTGGGACTCTGCTTGTCCAAGGTCGTTTGGATCTGCTCAAACGAAAGCAGCCGGGCACAGAGATTTACTCCCGACAACCCTTTCGCCCTAATACTATATTGCATTTCAAAACAGTATTCCTGCTCGCTCTTGGGCCATTCCTATCAGGGCTGAAAACAAAGACTCATTCCTGTTCTTAGACCCACCGTGGCAATGAAACGTGATCCAGAACAGCCCCCCCAGAGGGTGCCCAGCCTGCTGCTGCCTTTCTAATGCTTCTCCTCCAAAGACTGGGGGGGTTCTCCCCAGGGCCCAGGACAAGAGCTACAATTTTAACCCCACTTGTTGTCTCCCCACCCCTAGCACAATCACCCCTAGCCAGCTGTTGATGGTGCTTTGCAGCTGAAACAACTGGCTGCAGGGGGAGAGAGGATCGAAATTAGACTCACAGAGCATCTGACTTCCCCAGCCACTCAGTTAAACTATGAGCACTAAGTTGGGAGACCTGAGTCCAGGAGACCTGGGTCCAGGACTCAGCCTGACTGCTGAGTAGCTGGTGGTACAGCTAGGAAGACTATAATAACAATAGCTAGTGTTTACTCTGGGGGCTCTGCAGTAAAGAACCTGCCTGCCGATGAAAGAGCTGCAGATTGGATCCCTGGGTCCAGAAGATCCCCTGCAAAAGGAAATGACAGTCCACTCCAGTATTCTTCCCTGGGAAATCCCATGAATAGAGGAGCCTGGTGGGCTACAGTCCATGGGGTCGCAGAAGAGTCAGACACAACTTAGTGATTAAACAACAATATTTACTCTGTGCCAGGCAGGTATAAGCTCCACATTAACTTCTTTGTTCCTCCCTACAGTCTCTAAAGTCGATACAATTATTCTACATGCTTATAAAATGAGGAAACTCAAAGAGGCCCGAATGAGGGGTTTAAAGTCAGTAACTAGTAAGTAATAGTTGAATCCAGAACTTGTGTTTTTAACTACTATGCACACTACCTTAGTTGAGATAGAAAAAAATGTGTTTGCTGTCCTGTGAAATCTAGTGGCATAAAAGAAATAAATATTTGTTATGACTCTGTTTCTAGGAGTCAGGGATCAAGGAATGGATTACCTAGGAGATCTGGTTGGGAGTTTCTCATGAGACTGACGCCAAGATGTTGGCTGGGGCGGCAAGTTCATCTGGTTGAAATCGTTCATGTTAGATTAAGGCTTGAACCCATGTGCCAGGTCTCGATCTCAGCCAAAACCTAGTTTGGGACTCAAACCCACGAGGCTGGTACTTGAACCCAGACAAAACCTACAGTCTTCTGACTGAGATCACAGACCACATTTCAGTACCTAATGAAGCTCAGATTCTTGATATCTCATTGCAGAAAGAATTCGGTAAGAGACAGCGTGATAGGGTAAGAAGTGGATTTATTTAGTGAGAAGCAGCCAGAGTGTGGGCCATTGCAGAGAGTTAGTGTGGCCTTGAAATGTGGTGTGGTTAGCTTTTATCTGGGTTAATCTCATAAGCTAATGAGTGGGAGGATTACTCCAACTATTTTGGGGAAGAGGTGGAGATTTCCAGGAATTGGGCCACTGCCCACCTTTTGGTCTGTGATGGTTGGCCTTGGAACTGTCACGGCGTCTCTGGGTGTGGCATTGGCTTTCTGATGTGTTATGATGAGCATATATTGAGGGTCAAGGTTTAGTTGAAGCTGACTTGTCTGCCATCTTGGACCTTGTACGGGTCTAATCATTTTCTGTTGTACCCTTGGTTCAGTTCAGTTCAGTCGCTCAGTCGTGTCTGACTCTTTGCGACCCCATGGACTGCAGCACGCCAAGCTTCCCTGTCCATCACCAACTCCCGGAGTTTGCTCAGACTCATGTCCATCAGCTCGGTGATGCCATCCCACCATCTCATCCTCTGCCATCCCCTTCTCCTCCTGCCTTCAACCTTTCCCAGCATCAGCGTCCTTTCCAATGAGTCAGTTCTTCCCATCAGGTGGCCAAAGTATTGGAGCTGCAGCATCAGCATCAGTCCTTTCAATCAATATTCAGGGCTGATTTCCTTTAGGATGGACCGGTTGGATCTCCTTGCAGTCCAAGGGACTCTCAAGAGTCTTCTCCAACACCACAGTTCAAAAGCATCAATTCTTTGGCGCTCAGCTTTCTTTATGGCCCAACTCTCACATCCATACATGAATACTGAAAAAAACATAGCTTTGACTAGATGGACCTTTGTTGACAAAGTTGTGTCTCTGCTTTTTAATATGCTGTCTAGCTTGGTCATAGCTTTGTAACAGTAGGGAAAGAAGCTGGGCACAACTTTTAGAAAAATGACCTCACCCAAGGACACAACATAAAGGATTAGAATCATATGGGACCAAGATGGCAGACAAGACTAGATCTTGATCCCCAATCAGCAAGTGGAACGACACACCCACAAGTACCATGACAGGTCCAAGGCACCGTTACAAGACCAAGGAATGGGCGGTGGCCAAATGCTGGAAATCTCTGCCCCTTCCCCAGAATGGTTGGAAGAATCCTCCCACTCATTAGCATATGAAATTCAATTCGGTTCAGTCGCTCAGTTGCGTCTGACTCTTCGACCCCGTGGACTGCAGCACGCCAGGCCTCCCTGTCCATCACCAACTCCGGAGTTTACTCAAACTCACGTCCACTGAGTCGGTGATGCCATCCAACCATCTCATCCTCTGTCAGCCCCTTCTCCTACTGCCTTCAGTCTTTCCCAGCGTGTAAAAGCAAACCACGCCAAATTTCATGGTCACATTTGCCCTCTGCGATGGCCCACACTCTGTATCTGAATAAATACATTTCTTACCTATCACTTTGTCTTTCACCAAATTCCTTCTATGATGAGACATCAAGAACCTGAGTTTTGGTTCTGAAACNTGCGATGGCCCACACTCTGTATCTGAATAAATCCATTTCTTACCGATCACTTTGTCTTTCACCAAATTCCTTCTATGATGAGACATCAAGAACCTGAGTTTTGGTTCTGAAACCAGGTACCAAAGGTTTTGTCTGGATTCGAGTCCCAAGCAGGGTTTTGGCTGGGTTCGAGTCCTAGCACGTGGGTTCGAGTCCCAATCTGTGGTAAACAGTTTCAGCTTTTCCTCCAAGGAGCAAGTGGCTTTTAATTTCATGGCTGCAGTCACTGTCTGCACCACTCCGGAGCCCAAGAAAATAAAGTCTGTCACTGTTTTCCACTGTGTCCCCTATGCTATGAAGTGATGGGACTGGATGCCATGATCTTAGCTTTTTGAATGTTGAGTTTTAAGCCGGCTTTTTCACCCTCCTCCTTCACTTTCATCAAGAGGCTTCTCGCGGTTCCTCTTCACCTTCTGCCATAAGGGTGGTATCATCTGCATATCTGAGGTTATTGATGTTTCTCCCAGCAAGCGTGATTCNCTCTTGGTGGGTGTTTGAGCCAAAAGACACAGCCAAGCCAAAGATAGGGAGAAGAAAGAATTTATTACTTGCAGCAGGTAAAGAGAATACCTGGGATCTTTCCCGAAGCAGTGTCTCTCTGAACAACAAATTTGCAGAAGTTTTAAGCTAAGTGAGCTTCCCTGATGGCTCAGTGGGTAAAGAATCTGCCTGCAATGCAGGAGACATAGGAGACAGGGGTTCTATCACTAGGCCAGGAAAGATCCCCTGGAGAAGGAAATGGCAACTCACTCCAGTATTCTTGCCTGGGAAATCCCATGGACAGAGGAGCCTGGCGGGCTACAGTTCAAGGGGCCACAAAGAGTCAGACAGGACTTAGTGACAGGGTTTTGTGTTTGTTTGTTTGTTTAAGCTAAGGGTACATGCATATTCATGAAGGGGCTTGAGCAGCAGAGGACAGAGGCCAAGCTTTAGTTGATGAAGTCACCAGGGTCAGAAAAAAGTCATTGCCACCCCTTAGGTGCCCTTGATCTGTGAGTACTTCAGACTAATCTTTCCCATTGAAACAGGACTGGGAGTCTTTACAAATGACACATTATCTTTGTTATTAATTCTCTTGCTTTAAAATAGTCCTTTGTTTCTGCTTTCTTTTATTCTCTGAAAACCATTAATTACTGTGGCCTGTTCAAAGGCAAGGACTGTGGGCAGGCTTAGATCACAACATGGGTTAGGCCAAAAATGACTTTTTGAGATTTCCCTGGTGGTTTAGTGGTTAAGATTCTGAGTTTCCACTGCAGGGGACACAAGTTCAGTTCGATCCCTGGTCAGGGGATTAAGATCCCACGTCCCAAGTCAGGTGGCACAGCCAAAAAAAAAAAAAAAAAAAGACTTTTATCGAGAAAGCTGGGCCTGGTTCTCTTTCTCCAAGGACATTTATCCTATCTGCTTATAGGTATGCAGGTCAGCCTTATTCCATGTGGAAGGGAACTACACAGAGAGGTGAATGTCAGGGGGTGGGACTGTTAGGGGAAACACATTGGCTGAAACTGCTTACCCTGGCTGGGCACCAGAGTAACCATTTGCATGAGTTATTTTCCTGCAGGAGATCCTGATAAGGACCACAGAACTAATAAGTCACCAACAACCAGAGGAGTTCAGGAAAGGTCAAAAGGAGATACCACATGTCCTGTGTGCTAGTCGCTCAGTCCTGTCCGACTCTGCGACCCCACAGACTGTAGCCCGCCAGGGTCCTCTGTCCATGGGATTTCCCGGGCAAGAATAGTGGAGTGGGTTGCCATCCCTTCCTCCAGGGGATCTTCCTGACTCAGGGATCGAACCCAGGTCTCCTGCACTGCAGGCAGATTCTTTACTTCTGAGCTATCTGCCACATGTCCTACCACGTCCCAGAATCCTTCTCGATGACATCCATCTTGGTTGAGCAATGTGTGTACCACCAGGAAGGACTCTAAGTCAGAATGATTGGCCACAGAAAACCCAGAAACTAATCCCATCACCATAAAACCCAAGACTGTGAGCCACGAGGCAGAGCAGTTCTCCTGGGTTCCTTTACCTTGCTGCTCTCTGCCCGGGGCCCCTTCCCACTAAAGTCTCTTGCTTGTCAGCTCGTGCGTCTTCTTAGACAATTCATTTCCAAGTGTTATACAAGAGCCCACTCTCAGGCCCTGGAAGGTGTTCCTCTTGCTGCGACAGGACCGCTGGGGCCATCCTGGAGGCTGGCTATCACAGATAATAACGTATATGAAGTAACTGGGTGGTTGGCAGGATCACATTAAGAGACTGATGTCAATATGTGCAGTGAGTTTCCCCAGGGCTGCTGAGCCACAGAGACAGTGGCTTCAAACACAGGAAAGCATCTTCTCACAGTCCTGGGGGCTGGAAGTCCAGAGTCGAGGCGTCGGGTGAGCCCTGTGCTCTCTGATGGCTCCCGGGAAAAAGCCTTCCGTGTCTCTTCCAGCAACTGGTGGTTGCTGGCAATCTTCGGAAGTGGTTTGGTTTTTTTTTTGGCTGCCCCATTGCATGCTGGATCCTAGTTCCCCAACCAGGGATCAAACCTGTGCCCCTGCGTTGAGAACATGGAGTCTTACCCATTAGACCACCAGGAAGTCCCCACATGGTCTTCTTATAAGGACACTGTCACCTTGGATTGACATGTGGCAGTGGTCTAGCCACTTCAGTCGTGTCTGACTCTTTGTGACCCCATGGACTGTAGCCCGCCAGGCTCCTCTGTCCATGAGATTTCCCAGGCAAGAATACTCCAGTGGGTTGCCGTTTCCTTCTCCAGGGGATCCTCCTGACCCAGAGATAGAACCCGGATCTCCTGCATTGAAGGAGGATTCTTTACTGATTGAGCCATCAGGGAAGCCCCGATTGGATTGAAGGACGACCTAATCCAGTATAACTTCATCTTAACTTGATAACATTTGCAAAATTCTGTTTCCAAAGAAGGTCACATTGACAGCTACCAGGTGTTAGGACCTCAATATATCTCTTTCTGGGATGGGGGTGGGGGCTTAATTCAACCCTCGCACATGCTACGCAATGTGTAAAACCCTGTACATAGGAATAGGCATCGTCTTAGATCACATCCATCTAGCAGTGCTGGTGGGAACAACAATGATGGGAGCCAGTGGTTAGAATGGTCAGCCTAGTCAACAGTCTTCTCATTGTGATGGCAACGCAGGGACAATTCTTTAGGGCACTTTATGTTTTNGTAGCGGTGCTGGTGGGAACAACAATGATGGGAGCCAGTGGTTAGAATGGTCAGCCTAGTCAACAGTCTTCTCATTGTGATGGCAACGCAGGGACAATTCTTTAGGGCACTTTATGTTTTATTTTATTTTTTTGGCTGCACTGCATGGCATGTGGAATCTTAGTTCCCTGAGCAGGGATCAAACTCACATCTCCTGCATTGGGAGCTCCGATTTTTAACCACTGTATTACCAGGGAAATCTCAAGGTCACTTTAAAAGTCCGTGATGTCTTGGCCATTTTCTCAGGTCCTCTCATTGGAACTTCCTCATGGATTCCAGTGGGTTCTAGATTCGGGCCACAGACTTTGCGTCTAACATTTCCCAGAAGCTCCTTCTACTCCAGGACCTCCTCTCCTGACTTCCCCACACATCTCTGTGGCCCACGTCTCCTCCCTCTGTTTCTGAAGCCACCGTGTCTCTAAAAATCGTCTCTTGGCAGAGTCCCCGCACCCCTCAAGAAACGAAGCTCAGTCTCTCATGCCTGGGCTCACCGGCTCTGAAGCCAGACCCACCGCTGGTCAAGAAAAATGCTGGCAGGGAAGGGATTTCCTGTCGAAGCTCTGCTCTGATTATCCTCCTTCAGCAAATCCCTTCAGGACCCTTTCTACCCTAGCCTCCTGATTGCTCAGGCACATGTCTTCAGATGCACACTGGATAAGTGTGTGCGAGAGGCAGGGTGTAAAGGAAACCCAGTCAGTCTCTGCCTTCAAACACTCGTAATCTAATCAATGAGATCAGTGACAACAGTCACTGAGATGCAGGGTGATAGTCACAGAGAACACCAAGGCCTTGGGGATGAAGACAGGGACTCCACGGATGCTGGGGAGAGGGTGGGGAAATCCGGGAGAGGGTAAGAAAAGAGGTGAGATCTGAGCTGGACTGGGAACAATGAAAGGAATGCAAAGGCAGGACGGAAAGGAATTCCAAGCACGAGAGGAGACCTGGAGGCTGTAGGGTCTTGGTGGGTTCAGAAGGCAACCAGTAACCCCTTGTGGCTCATGCCAGGGGACTCCCTCTGACGGCTCCTGGGAGAGGATCCCTCCTTGCCTCTTATTTTTATTTATTGCTTTTTCTTCACCTGCCTTTTATAGCTCTGGGGTCTCCAGGCGTTCCTTGGCTGGTGACAGCCTCATTCTTGTGACTCTGGCTTCACGTGACCCGGGCCTCTGTGTCTTCTTTTCTGTCTCAGGAAGGACACTTGTCACTGGGTGTAGGGCCCAGCCCAATTCAGGATGATCTCATTTCAAGATCCTTATCTTTTTTTTCCTGCCTATTCAGCAGGGCTTCCGAGGTCTTAGTTCCCCAACCAGGGATTGAACTCTGGTCACGGCAGGGTGAAAGCACCAAGGGCCACTGGACCTCTAGGGGACATCTAGATGTTTATCTAAGTGTCAAGATGTTTATCTTAATTATATCTGCAAAGACTCTTATTGCAAAAGTTCCAAGTGAAAGTATCTTTTTATTTTTTTGCCCCAGTAGCGGAGAAGGGGAGAGATAGACACCATTCACCCCACTAACTCCCCCAGCCCCGACCTCACCGGTTTTGGTTATCTATTGCTATGCAGCAAATAACCCCTAAATGTCCTGTTTCTTCTAGGCTAGGAATTCAGGAAGGGCTTGTCTGGGCGGTTCCCCCTCTGCGGGCTGGTTTGGGCTTCCTCCCAGCATGGCTGCCAGGGGAGGTCAGCCCATTCGCACAGAGTGAGGCAGAGAGCTTCCAGTTTGTGACTTAGTTTCCAGCATTACCGGAGGTCACTTGCACGTGCTCTGCCATTCACAAAAGCTCGCCCTCTCCCCGGGTTCACAGCAGCTCTCTGCAGACCAGAGAGAGCATCCTCCTGACAGAGAGACAGGCTGAGCAAGGTGAGCAACTGCCACCTTGTCGCAACCGCAGGCGTGCGATCTTGCTGAGTCGCTCAGTCGTGTCCGACTCTGCTACCCCGTGGACTGTAGCCCGCCAGGCTCCTCTGTCCATGGGATTCACCAGGCAAGAATACCGAAGGGGGTTGCTGTTGCCTTCTCCAGGGGCCCTACCTGACCCAGGGATGGAACCCGCACCTCTTATGTCTCCTGCTTTGGGGAGGTGGGTTCTTTATCACTAGCAGTACCTGGGAAGTCCAAGGGCAGAACCCAGGAAAGTGACGTCAGGGCCTGTAATCATAACTTGAACATAGAACCTACTCTTCTCCAGTATTTTGTTCTTTTGACCTGGGAAGGGCCTGACCCACCCCAGACTGCCATCTGGATGGTTTAAGGACAATAATGTTCTGTGCAAAGCCGTCCTGGGGACGGGCGATCAGGTGCCATGGCTCCCAGCCCTGGCTCTGCCACTCCCATCTGTGTGGTCTTGTGTGTACTTTCCTGTTCAATAACAAAATGAATCATGCCAGCCCCGCTCCTTTCACGGTCGTCACGGGTGAAATGAGGTTCAATAAGGTAGCATGCTTGCTAAGCTGTTTAATGCTCTTCAAATAAGAAGTGTCGTATGCCGTCTCTCTGAGCTCCTCGGAGTGCCACGAACCTCCTAGCTGCTTGACAAATATTTGTTGATTTTAATGTAAAGATTTCCTACCAACCCTAGAAAGAGCAGCGCTTCCCAGCAACTCAGCCTCGTTCTCAGGGCTGGTTACCAAGGGAGCCCACTGGGTCAAATCGTCAGTGAGGGACCATGGATTTGGAATCTGGGTGTTGTAAAGGGGCTTTCTTTTGCCCCAAAGTAGCCAGTGAAAAAGCCTGGGTGACTCTTTCAGGGTTTTCCTACCACCGAGAGCTTTGTAAACAAGCTACCCCAAAATGTAGGAGCTTTAAAGCAGTCTTCTGAACTTTCAACATTGTGTGGCTCGACAGGGTTCAACTGGCCCATTCTCACTCGGTCACGGGTTAGGGGCCTCTGTGCAGCTGTAATCAGGCAGCAGCCGGGGCCACGGTCATCTGAAGGCCCCACTGGATTGAATATCTGAGGTGATCAGGGCTCACCCCCACATAGCCTCTCTGTCCAGAGGGACGGCCCAGCTTCTTAAGTGGCAGCTCACAGCTCCAGGGGGCTTCCCTGGTGGCTCAGATGGTAAAGACTTGGCCCACAAAACAGGAGACTGAGGTTCAGTCCCTGGGGTGGGAAGATCTCTTGGAGAAGAGCATGGCAACCCACTTCAGTATTCTTGCCTGGAGAATCCACTGGATAAAGGAGCCTGGGGGGCTATAGGCCATGGGGTTGCAAAGAGTCAGACACGACTGAGCGACTAACACTTTTCACTTCACTTTTACAACTCCAAAAGCAGGTGGAAATGCCCAGTCTTGGAACTTCTGTGCTATTCCAGTGGCTAAGATGCTATGCTCCCAACACAGGGGGCCTAGGTCCCATCCTTGCTCTGAGAAGTAGATCCCACATGCCCACATCTAAAGATCCAGCATGCCACAACAAAGATTGAAGACCTTGAAACTAAGACCAGGTGTGGCCAAATAAATACATTTTTTAAAAAAGAAAGAAGAAAGGCCAGTCCTCTCGAGAGTTGGCTCACCATCACTTGTGCCATATCCTATCAGTCAAGGCAGCGTGGCTACAAGCAGGTGGAGAAATGGACTCTAGCTCTCGAGAGGGGAGCAGTGTGTACACACAAGGAGGGCAGGAATTGAGAGCCACCGTCTCTGATACAAGCTACCACCCAGAATAAGGGGCAGTCCTCACGACTGAGACTCCTGAGCTGCCCGGCTTCGACCGGCTGTTGCTATGACAACTCCTCCTTTAGAGGAGTGTGGGGGGATGGGGAGAAACCCCTCCATGGAGAACCTACTGGGGAGCTTTAGGCCCCTGCGCCTGTCCTGTGGGTGTTGCTGGCTTGCCCTGGGCCATGGGAATCCTGTAGAGCTCGGCCCTGGGGCACCAAGGTCAGAGCCCCAGTTCAGAGGCCTGTATGTGGCCACCATCCAGCCCAGCCGCACACCCTCGTCTGAGCACAGCCCTGGCCTGGCAGTTGAATGGCTTCCTGGGGTGGCTTCTGACTGTCTGCTGGACAGCTGTGCAGGCAAAACCCATGTGGGGGCGGGGAGGGCAGCTTGAAGTGGAAGGGAGAAGCCGACCAACAGTGCGTCATCGAGCGGCCGATCGCTCTTCAATAAAGAGCTTGTCACCAGGCCCCGTGTATTTGCAGTTCTCAGGCGATGGAGCCTTGCTCGGCCAGCCTCTCCTCCCATTTATTTCCTGACTACACCCCTTCGCCTGGTCCTTGCAGTGGCTCCTGTTAAACTCTATGACATCCCACGGCTTTCCAAACCCACGCTCGTCCACCAGCGGATTTCTCCTATCCTGTGTCCTTTGGTTGCTGCCAAAATCTCTGCTTTCTCTGCCCAGCGAATAAAAAATATGGAGACAGAGTTTGGAAGAAATAGGAAGATGGTTTTAATCCTCTGCCTGGAGAGGGCAGAGCACGGCAGGCTACCGCCTCAAGAGCCGTGCGAAGGGGAACCCAGAGACTTGGTGTAGCCTGGGCCTCACGGTCTCAGAGTACATGATGAGGCTCAAAGTAATGAAGGTCTTTGGGCCTCCCTGGTGGCTCAGTGGTAAAGAATCTGCCTGCCAATGTAGCAGACACAGGTTCGATTCCTGGGTCGGGAAGATCCCCTGGAGAAGGAAATGGCAACCCACTCCAGTATTCTTGCCTGGGAAATCCCACGGGCGGAGGAGCCTGGTGGGCTATGGACCACGGGGTTCCAGGCACAGAAAGGAGAGTTCGATCACAGCGTTGTGTTAGCGTCCAGGCGTTCAGCCCAGGGAGTCAGTTATTCTACATATATACCTTTTATTTTTTCAGATTTTTTTTTCACCCTTCCCTTTTGACTGTAACTAACTCTGTATGCCCTGGGGGAGACATTGCTTCTCTGAAACTCAGTTTCCTCACCTGTAATGTGGAAATAATAAGAGCTACCTCATAGAGGGGCTTCCCTGGTGGTCCAGTAGGTTAGGAATCCACCTTCCAATGCAGGAGACGCGGGTTCGATCCCTGATCGGGGAACCGGCATCCCTCGCGCCGCGGGGTAGCTAAGCCCTTGTGTTCTGCGGCCTGTGCTCCGTAACAAGGGAAGCCTGCATGCTGCAGTAAAGACCTAGAGCAGCCAAAAAAAGAGAAGATTTGACCTGGCAGTCCCCAGCACAGGTCTGATACGTGGAAGAAGGAAGCGAACAGTCATAGCCACAGTCGCAGCCCTGCCTCCCAAACATATTAGGTGTTAAATGCTTTACATGGGTAATCTGATCCAAACCTCAGGGCTCCAGGAACCAAGGACTATTTTTATCTCTGTTTTATAAAGCAAAGAAATTATAAAGCTTAGAGAGATTAAGTAACTTGCCCGAGGTCATTTGGTTAGTGAGTGACAGCAACTCGGAGACCTGAACCCATTTTCTTCCCAGTGCAGACTGATCCTAAGCCCTGTGGCTTCTCTCCCCAGGCTTCCTGCTTTTTCTCTAGACTCACAGCCCCCTGCAGACGGGTCACTCCGTGTTCATCTTTTTAAGTGGCCTACCTTGGAGATTTATGGAGCTACAAACATGTGTTCACAGGGGAGGCATCTGATCAGGTCAAATTAAACTGAGCAGATTTCCCAGAGTCGGCGTGGGGGGCTCAGTTCAGCAAAAATCTGCTTCGTCTCCCGCATACACACTTTCCTCGGGACGCCCCTTGTAGTCCAGGTGCTAGCACTCAGCACACAGTGCAGGGGGCCTGGGTTCGATATCTAGTCAGGGAACTAGATCCCACATGCTGCAACCAAGAGTTTGCGTGCCATGACTAAAGGTCCTGCATGCTGCTGCTAAGGCTGGGCACAGTCAAGTAAATAAGTATTAAAAAAACCCAAACTGTCCTGTCCGCAATGAGGGACAGTCAGGCCCTTGGGGAATTCAGGATAGCTACTGCAGGTCCAGGGTTTAGGGAGGACGGCTAGTCCTAAAGGCTGCTTTGACCTGCCTGGGCAGGAGTCTGGTGAATTACAACAGGGGTCAGTAAACCATACAGGCCAAAGGCTGGTCCTCTGCCTGTTTTTATAAATAAAGTTTTATTGGAACACAGCCATGGCCATGTGTTGGTGTACTGTCTGTCTACGTTCATGCTGCAATGGCAGTGATGGAGACCATAAAGCCGAAAAGTCAAAAACCTTTGGGGCTTCCCTGGTGGTTCAGAGGCTAAGACTCTGAGCTCCCAATGGGCCTGGGTTCGATCCCTGGTCAGGAACTAAATCCCACATGCTGCAGCTAAAGGTCCTGAGTGCTAAATCTAAGACCTGGCACAGCCAATTAGAATAAATCTTCTTTTTTTTAAGTCAAAAATCTGTGCTCTTTGACCCTTTACCAAAAAAAAAACCCACTGGGCTCTGAATTAGCGAAGGCCTCACCCTGCCCTCTGTGTGATGATCTCTGTCTGGGCTGCTAGAGGAGATTCATGTTTTGAGTAGGAGACTGTCTGTCGGAGGGGGTGTGTGGTGTTTCTCCAATCTGATGGGCTGGACTTGTTCAGGGTGAGAGTGGGTCGAGGTCTCAGCGGTGCTGACTCAGGACCCGGGTCATTTTTCACTCCTGCCCTCAGGCAGTCATTGGCCACTAGGCAGCCGCAGCCCCCAGCAGAGAACCACCGGTTCCCTCGGTCCACCAAGTCCCGGGCAGCTCAGGAGGAAAAGACAGAACTTGTTCCCAGCACACGAAGAATTTCCGGCCCCTTGCCCCAAAATAACTGTGGCCGGAGCCTGGGGGCAGGAGGTAAATTCCAGAAGGGTGAGAACCGCTGTAACGTGAGCTCAGCTGTGACCTGGTGCACTCAGGAGCTCCGGATCTCCGCCATCCCACCTCCCCCTTCTTGAGAGTCACCCTGGGGACCCGCCCTCCCATCATGGGAAAATGACAGTGGGTGTGGACACCCCCTGTTAGGAACAACAGCGGTCTCCTTATTTGGTCCTTTTTCTTGCTCCTGAGGTCTCCTGGTTCTCCTCCATGGACTGTGCCCCCAGCCGCTTTCCCAGACCTGGGAGGGGCTGTGAGCAAGGGAGAGCTTGTCCTGGGCAGACTCCAACCCCGTGGGGAAGTCTGCACCCCCACCCATGTGCAAGGAGCTCTAAACAGCAAATAAACAAGTACAAATGCGCACAGCCCCATTCCTCCTCGCCTCCTGGTAAAGGTGTGCCAGCCCGCGCTGTGCCCTTGGGCACTGAATACAGTCAGCCAAGGCTGGCCCCAGTGTCTGCTGAGCTGTCAGAATGCTCCGAACTTCCAGCTGCAAGCTGGCTTCTTGGGATGATGGCCCCGGCGCCCAGCCCTCTTACTCTGGTGGGCTGCTGCCCTGGCGATTGATTTTTTTAAAATGTGTTCTGTGCTGACTCCACTCTGTTCTGTAGCATCCCTCTCTCTGGTACCACGGCTCCTTCCTGCAAGCTGCTCTGGCCAGAGAGCGAGGGAGAAGCATATGTCTCATACATGGGGGCTTGTGGCGGGGAGGGAGGAGCCAGCCAACCACCTGGAGTCACGCCATGCCTCTGTCTCCCACCTCCCCTGGAACCCAGGTCCCCATCCCAGCCGATTTCATTGGCATCCTCAGACTAAATGACCATAGCTGGGCCAAATGACCCACACACAGGCACAGGAGAGCTTAAGAGGGCTGGAAATTTTTTGAAGACCCCAAAATACATTATTATATTACCATATTTGGTTACTGTGAACCTTTACAAACTTTTTTTTCAATCACAAAAAGGAATTCATACTTGTTACAACATTTGAAATAAGATCAGAGTTGGCTGAAGATAAGACATGTCCTCTGACCCCTCTTCTCCACTGTCCCCTG
>SJYW01026767.1:0-13564 GCA_006410735.1 Raphicerus campestris
TGCAAAGACTAAGTGCACTACCTGACCCACACATAGCATGTGCCCAGTAATGGAAGCTACTATTAGAAAGGAAGAACAAGCTTAAAATCAAGTATAATAAAGAAATTAAATAACTACAGATAAGTTCCAATTTAAAGAAAGGAAAAACAGAGTCGTCAAACCTTTGAACTTCACTTCCATCAAAATGAAAAATTCCATAATCCAGAAACTTCTGGACTTGAGGTTTAAGAACACTATGTAATTTTTCTGCCTTTCCTCCTTTAACCATTTGATGATAGTCAAAATTCACCATCTGGATATCAGCAGCATGTTCAGAAGCTTTCAGATGACTCTGAAAATAAAAAGAAAATATTCATTTAATTCTTCTTCGGGTTTTTTTGGGCTACAGATCCGGCAGGCAGGATCCCCTATCCTCAACCAGGGATCAAACCCTGCCCCTTGCAGTGAAACTGCAGATTCTTAACCACTCACTGCAACGCCAAGGAAAGTGAAAGTGTTATTCACTCAGTCGTGTCTGACTCTTTGCGGCCCCATGGACTGTAGCCGCCAGGCTCCCCTGTCTATGTAATTCTCCAGGCAAGAATACTGAAGTGGGTGGCCATTCCCTTCTCCAGGGGAACTTTCCGACCCAGGGATTGAACCAGGTTTCCTGCACTGCAGGCGAACTCTTTATACGGACTGAGCCACCATGAAAATATTCATTTAAATGTTAACCAAATATGATTGTATCAACACAATGTTACAAATGAAACTTTTATTTTAAATGAAAATCTAAGCAGGTCCTTGCAGTCTTACTAATTTCACAAGCTTTCTTTCATTGCCACTGGCAGTAAAATGAAAAATTACTTGCTAATATCTTACAGCACCCTTTTCCTAAAACCTCCTATACTATTCCAGAGAGATTAGTTAGGTCTTACATAATTAATATCAGGGAACTTAACATTCTCATTTGGTTTAGAAAATGAAAAATTATTTCCAACAACCAGCATTTCATTTTTTACCATAAAAATATAATGACTGTTTATATCTATTACAGAATCTCAAAACAAAGTAATTGATTTCTAAGGAAAAGCTCATCAAAATTTGAAGAATTCATTTTTATACCTTCATTCAATATATACAAATGTTTTAAAAGCTTACAATAAAAAGTCACTCTCTAAAGTATAACTTGTTTATTAATGATATTCAAACAAAATAGCCAAATAATTGATCCTGGACTTCATTAACTTTCTTCATTAACATGAGAAATGTTTTCTAGCCATTTTAAGGTTATGATCTTATATAACACTATAATTTATATCAATTCATTATTGATCCAACATTTATGAAAAATATGTTTTCTTTAGAAGTCAGACATTTCTTTAGGTTCTTACTTATGTGAAATTCTCAAATTTTCTTTCATTGGTACAAGAAATCCTGTGTGTATACAAATGCTTTATTCACAATTTCATAGATTTTAAACAGTGACCATNAGCAGCATGTTCAGAAGCTTTCAGATGACTCTGAAAATAAAAAGAAAATATTCATTTAATTCTTCTTCGGGTTTTTTTGGGCTACAGATCCAGCAGGCAGGATCCCCTATCCTCAACCAGGGATCAAACCCATGCCCCTTGCAGTGAAACTGCAGATTCTTAACCACTCACTGCAACGCCAACGAAAGTGAAAGTGTTATTCACTCAGTTGTGTCTGACTCTTTGCGGCCCCATGGACTGTAGCCGCCAGGCTCCCCTGTCTATGTAATTCTCCAGGCACCCACTGAAGTGGGTGGCCATTCCCTTCTCCAGGGGAACTTTCCGACCCAGGGATTGAACCAGGTTTCCTGCACTGCAGGCGAACTCTTTATATGGACTGAGCCACCATGAAAATATTCATTTAAATGTTAACCAAATATGATTGTATCAATACAATGTTACAAATGAAACTTTTATTTTAAATGAAAATCTAAGCAGGTCCTTGCAGTCTTACTAATTTCACAAGCTTTCTTTCATTGCCACTGGCAGTAAAATGAAAAATTACTTGCTAATATCTTACAGCACCCTTTTCCTAAAACCTCCTATACTATTCCAGAGAGATTAGTTAGGTCTTACATAATTAATATCAGGGAACTTAACATTCTCATTTGGTTTAGAAAATGAAAAATTATTTCCAACAACCAGCATTTCATTTTTTACCATAAAAATATAATGACTGTTTATATCTATTACAGAATCTCAAAACAAAGTAATTGATTTCTAAGGAAAAGCTCATCAAAATTTGAAGAATTCATTTTTATACCTTCATTCAATATATACAAATGTTTTAAAAGCTTACAATAAAAAGTCACTCTCTAAAGTATAACTTGTTTATTAATGATATTCAAACAAAATAGCCAAATAATTGATCCTGGACTTCATTAACTTTCTTCATTAACATGAGAAATGTTTTCTAGCCATTTTAAGGTTATGATCTTATATAACACTATAATTTATATCAATTCATTATTGATCCAATATTTATGAAAAATATGTTTTCTTTAGAAGTCAGACATTTCTTTAGGTTCTTACTTATGTGAAATTCTCAAATTTTCTTTCATTGGTACAAGAAACCCTGTGTGTATACAAATGCTTTATTCACAATTTCATAGATTTTAAACAGTGACCATGGTTTGTAGGAACTAGGCAAAACAATGAACAGACGAAGTGGGAAACTGCCTGGTATGTTTCTGCCAGTGATTGATGAATATTTTTTAGGAGGAGGGTATTCTTCTGCTTCTCCACTACATAAATAAGCAGATTAGAAAACAGGGTCAATGCCTAGAAAGCTTTCTATAATCCCAATTTCAGCAAGATTACCCTAAACTGTTGCCTAACTGCCTTCAAAGAACTAATGGTTCCAACAAGTATTCAATCTTCTTCCAGGAAAAACTTATTCCTGGAAGAATTTGACTATTATTTTTTAAATACCATTCTAGGTGTCCATGGGCCAGAACAGAAGGACAAAATGATCACTTACCTGGAAAGCCTTACTTAGCATATGTTCACCTTCCTTAGATCCAAGAAGATTTACTATTATTTGTTTACCATACAAATTCTTAAGTGTCCTAAAATGCCTGTTAAAGGTAGAAAGGAAGTAAGTATATGTCTCCTGAAAAGTCAAAAACGTTTTTCAATCAACAGGAACCCACTTCTAACCAGGACCTACACGGCAATATTTTAAACTCATAGGATTAGCAATACTATATACAAACCCATTTCACGTGGAATCTGAATTTGTGAGAAGTCAGTTAATGCAATTTTCTCTCTAACTTATCAACTTATCATCTATTTGCCATCACTCCATGGCAAATAGACGGAAAAATAATGGAAACAGTGGCAGACTTTATTTTGGGGGGCTCCAAAATCACTGCAGAGGTGACTGCAGCCATGAAATTAAAAGATGCTTACTCCTTGGAAGAAAAGTTAGTGACCAACCTAGACAGTATATTAAAAAGCAGAGACACTACTTTGCCAACAAAGGTCCATCTAGTCAAAGCTTTGGTTTTTCCATTAGTCTCTTGAGAGTCCCTTGGACTACAAGGAGATCCAACCAGTCCATCTTAAAGGAGATCAGTCCTGAATATTCATTGGAAGGACTGATGTTGAAGCTGAAAACTCCTAACACTTTGGCCACCTGATGCAAAGAACTGACTCATTGGAAAAGATCCTGATGTGGGGAATGATTGAAGGTGGGAGGAGAAGGGGACCACAGAGAATGGGATTGTTGGATGGCATCATCGACTTGATGGACATAAGTTTGAATAAGCTCCAGGAGTTAGTGATGGACAGGGAGGCCTGGTGTGCTGCAGTCCATGCAGTTCCAAAGAGTCAGACACGACTAGCAACTGAACTGCACTGAGCTAATGCTAGGGCTTTCGGAGTCATCTGGCCCCCTCTCCACCCTGAGGCTAATGCTGGGTGGACATGGAAACCAGGAGCCATGCAGCTACATTGGCAAGGCAGTGAGGGCAGAGGGTACTGAGCTGCACCTCACATGTGAGGACACTGCCTATTCCGTGCAGCTTCAGAGCTCCTGAACAGCTCCAGCCTTAAGATAAATAGGCCCCACACAGGATCCTTTAGTCTCTCCAGCTTCGAATCAGTTCAGAGGCTAGAAAGCAATGCCATCCACAGGAAATATGATGTAAGTCACAGATCATGGCTAATAGCCACCATATTGGATAACACACCCATCAGAGGTAGTTTTTAGGCCAAGACATCAAGACGCACACACTTACTGCCACCACTCCTAGAATTCATAAGAGTGTCACTGTCTTCCACTTAAATCAGAGTCAAGAAGAAATTTTATTTAAGAGCCCAAAAGCTGAAATGAAGCAGTAAATACAACTAATCTCATTGCTTAGCAACATCAAAACTCACAGCAATATATAAAAGTTATCAGTCTTACCTGTCAAAAGCAGGTGCATTGGCTTCAAATCCCCTTGACATACGAACACGATGGGATCCGACCTAAGACAAGAAAAATATGCTTAATCGTACCAAAAGCCAATATGCAGACAAAAGAAATAGCATTGTTTACTCTATGTAATAATTCATTTGCTTGGCACACAGTAGTAAGCTGAGTAACTGTCATCTGTGATATTCTCTTAAAAAAAAAAAATTCTAGGGGTTTCTCCTTTTTATCTTTTAAAACACAACCTCATTAAAAAATAAAAAACTAGAAGTTAGAGCATTATGCAACACTGGTAAACTAACAGGCATTTTTATTTATGTAAGATATTTTTAAGAGTGCTTTCATATACATTATCTTAAGTTCTGAATATGTGCCCTTTGTAAGTCAACAGGTATTGTCATTTGTGCAACAAAAGAACAAACCCAGCCAAGTGAAGAAACTTGCCCTCTTATAGCAACATCATTCATTCCAAAAAAAAGATTCCCATGACAATAAAGGCCTCCTGACCAAAACATCTACTCTTTCAGACTGCCTATAAGTGCAACGTCTACATATTTTTTTCTGTTATGCTGAATATGCTATTCACTCTATTCTCACCCGAAGATCCCATAGATTAAAAATAACCATTTCTGGAAAAAGACTTTCCAAGTCAGTCTCTCAGGCACACAACTAAAACAACAGCATATTTTGAAATTTGGGTTATAAGAATTAAACAAGATGGAAAATAACTACCTACTGTGTGTTGCTACAGTTTTTCTTTTCTCATATAGGAAAAGTGGGAGAGAGATGAGGGAGAATCAAGTGATATAAAAGATGCCAAGAAGAAATACAACAGTGAGACCAGATTATTTCCCTGAGTTTCACTTGTAAATATTTCCCTGAGACTGTGGGCCCAAGGTTCCCTGGAATTCATCATGGCTCATCTGTGAATAATGTGACTTTAAAGGTGGCATGGAAGAGAAGTGCCAAATCAGTCATGTAGTTGATGACCAGTTGAAAACCAGAAAATAAGCTCTAAATGCTCATCCATGCCCCAAACTGAATTAACAGTATTATCATTTATTCAGCATTCCCTCTCCTGCCGAGATGACTGAATGACTGTCCTGAGAAATCAGTGGACTCTCTTTAGAGCTTTTACTTCTTAGTGAAAAACTGATTAGCCAAATGTCACATCTTTATTTCACTTTATTTCTAGTACACAATAGACTGTATAAAATCTTAAGCTTTGAAAGATGTGTGCTCCAAGACACATTTGTGTGTTTTAGGTGGCAGAAACATCAGAGAAGTTCACACTTTTTCTTTGGAGTCATCTCAGGCAGTTGCCCTCTAACTCTCTACAAGTCCAAGACTTTGCATTTTGTTTACTCATTAACATTCATCTTGCATTAGTATTTTTAACTGTCAAGAAGGTAAAAAAAAAATACAAGCTTTCTCATAATTTTTTTTTGGTAATGGCTGAAGTTGTTCCCTATTACCTGCCCCCCAACACATATATAAAACTACCTACAATTCATAACTCTTACAGCAATTATGTTGGTTAGACGAGACTAGGTTTTGCTACTTAAAGAAAAACTTCTCTAAGAGTTATGTAAATGTAATACAATTTTCCATTTACCCAGTTTTTTTAAAAAGTTGCATCGAAGATATTTTTAGAAACCATTTCATGGGTGATGAAAGTGAAAGTGTTAGTCACTCAGTCATATCCAACTCTTTGCAACCCCAAGGACTGCAGCCCACCAGGCTCCTCTGCCCATGGAATTCTCCAGGCAAGAATACTAGAGTGGTACGGGACATTATCTTCTAGCAATATTACTGCTTTGTGTTCACGTATTTCTGTAACTTGAATTCAACCAAAAGTTCAGTGTGCCATACCATGCTGGGCATAAATCTCAGGAAGCTTACCATCTTTTAAGACTACATAAGCAATTAATATCAATAATATAGTATCAGAGGAACACTACACTTTATAAATGCTAAATACCTTCAAAGAAAGGAAATCATAAATAAAATTAATAAGTTGCCAGTAATTAAAATGTCACTCTTATCTGTGTAGCATCTTATGACAACTCTTATTATGCCTCAAGCTAATTGATACTATTTGCCTTATCCATAAAAGGACGGTCTCCCCAAACAGACTGCAAGCTCTCTCTGAGGCATCACTATAGAAACTGAATTTCTCATAGGATACAAGATCATCTACCCGAACGTGTACAGAATGATACACGTGAGATGAACTCAAGAATTTCATGAAGAGATCAGTGTGGAGGAGTGACTAGAATCCCCTCCATGAAATCTGAGTTGGCTACTGAGGAACCTCAAACCTTCATTCTGGGAGCAGAGGATTCCTATTAGAAAATAGCCAGGCATGAATTCTGATAGGCAGAGGAAGCAAGAACATGAAGAAATGGGTACCTGATCTGATAAGCATAACATAGCAAAAGTGGAAAGGGGCTTCCCTAGTGGCTCAGATGGTAAAGAATCTGCCTGCAATGCAAGAGACCTGGGTTCGATCCCTGGGTCAGGAAGATCCCTTGGAGAAGGGCATGGCAACCCACTCCAGTATTCTTGACTAGGGAATCCCATGGATAGCGGAGCCTGGCGGGCTATAGTCCACGTGGTCGCAAAGAGTCAGATGATGTCTGAACAACTAACACTTTCACTTCACTTTTCATTAAGAACAGCCAGAGAGATGGGAGGAGACCAGTTAGAAATCTGTAAGAATCTTTCAGGCAAGAAAAAACTATGAAGACCTTAACCAAGATGATAAAAGTGGGAATGAAAAGAAAAGTCCAAGACCTCAGACAGCACTGGGATTAAGCAGCACAGGGCTGCCCTGGTTGGCTCAGGTTGGCCACTGGAGCCAGGTGGTCTGGATATGCTGCAAAAGTAGCTGATCCACTGCCTCCTTGGCAGGATCCACTACCACCAAGGTCTCTAATCTGAATGGTGGGGTACCTGGTTGAAATGCAGATTCCTTGGCCCTACTCCAACAAATTCTACTTCAGCTGATGGGAAGTTGAGGCCATGAATCTGCATTTTAAAGCCACTCTCAAAGATTCCTTTAAAATATCTCAAGAACCTGAGAAGAATGTATCATGGAGGAAAAGAGGCAGAACAAGGGACAACTGCCAAAGAAGGACTCTGTCTGTGGCCACTGAAGTGAAACTGCTCACTAAGTGACTAACTTGAAGGAGCCCTGAAGATAAACTCCAGCCCTAAGAACACTCAGGACACCCAACAACCGCTCTAAGTCAAAAATGAACTTAGGGCCTTGGTATTTTTATTTTTAAAAGTCAGTATCTATTATTTTCATTCCTCTATTAACTGTTCTTTTAGAGTGGTGGGGAAAATGATAAAAGATAATCAGGAAACTAATCCAACTCTGGTCAAAGAAAAGTTGGCTTTAAAAACTACAAAGCTAAATACCTGGGAACCACTGACCCAATCCTCAACCGAACCCAAAATGACAGGCCAGCTCATTGATGATTTGGCAGAACTGCTGGACTGTCTTGAGGTCTCAGAAATTAATATCTCTATCAAGAAAGGCACAATTTTCAAATCTACAGTTTTCGGCTCATAATCAAATGACATTATCCAGCCAGATTATCTGTGTGGACAGACCACAGAACAAAGAAGGAAGTCGAAAGGAAGTCCCATCCAAAGAGGATCCCTCCATGTAACTACTCAGGACCCAGCATTACTGAATAATCAAACAGTGTAATTCTGAACTTAAGAAAATAACATAGAAGGCAGTAAAACAGAAGGTCTATAAATAGACTAGTAGAATCTCTTACACTAGCCTATCTCTAAACCAAAAGCATTTACCTCCCATCAAAGCAGAGATTTAGAAATTTCTTAGAGCAAATATTCCAAACACCTTTCTCCGGTCACAAAAACAGAAATGGGGTAGGGTTGGTATTCTTTCCTAAGGGAGACCCAGGAAGAAATATATCTATTTAAGTTATGCCAGACTTCCCTGGTGGCTCAGATGGTAAAGCGTCTGCCTACAATGTGGAAGACCAGGGTTCGATCCCTGGGTTGGGAAGATCCCCTGGAGAAGGAAATGGCAACCCACTCCAGTATTCTTGCCTGGAAAATTCCATGGACTGAAGAGTCTGGTAGGCTACAGTTTCACGGGGTTGCAAAGAGTCAGACACGACTGAGCAACTTCACTTCACTTCTTCAAGTTATGCCAAAATGCCAAAAATGAAAGCCACATGACTCAAACTGGTGTTGACAAGAACTCANTCTGGTAGGCTACAGTTTCATGGGGTTGCAAAGAGTCAGACACGACTGAGCAACTTCACTTCACTTCTTCAAGTTATGCCAAAATGCCAAAAATGAAAGCCACATGACTCAAACTGGTGTTGACAAGAACTCAAGAATTTTAGCAAAGCAGCACCAGTGTTAATCCTTGTTAACTCTTAGTCTGTCTTGAATAAACTCCCTTATTGAAAAGATTCAAGTGGTGTGCAATTTTTTTCCACAATAACCATCCTAGAATGTAAGAGAGACCCAGCTGTGAACTAAATGAAAATAAATGAAGGCAAAATTTTCTTTTTCCTGTACATTTTTCTCAATAGTATAGATTGAGGCACAGAATTTACTAGGTAGTATATATCAGAAGCCCAAAATGAATGTAACTTATACTTTAGGGACTAAACATGTCTGAATAAAAATAAAATGCAAAATCACACTAGTATGTGCAATCCAATATTATGAACTAACGCAAAAAAAAAAATATTAAATTTTAAAGATTAGACATTTACAAAACAAAAGGAAAGTTTGGGGGTAAAAAGATAAGAAAGTAAAACAGAGAACAATGTTCAAGATGACAAATTCCAAGTGATTACAAACTGCAAAGTAAAATTTCATCAGCAGATATGTTCCTTTTTTTTTTGGCCATACTGCATGGCTTGCAGAATCTTAGTTCCCCTTAGTTCCCCTAACCTGGGCCCTCAGTAGTGAAACTATGAAGTCCTAACCACTGACTGCCAGAGAATTCCTAGATATATTCTTAATAACAACAAACATGCTCAGACTGTGTCCGACTCTGCGACCCCATGGACTGGGATTCTCCCCACAAGAATACTTGAGTAGGGTGCCATTCTGGCCAGTCAGAACTAGGTAAGGGTTGTAAGCAACTAAGAAATAGAAACTACTAATATTACAATGTTACAGATAAGAAAACTGACACAAAGTGGTTAAACCACTTGCCTGAGATCACACAGCCTAGCAGTATAAGGATTCAAATTGAGAGGCTTAGTTTCAGAAGCTTTGTTTTAACTACTACATTTTTCTGCCTATAGACACTAAATTGTTATATACGGAGATAGCAAATACAGAAACACTTTGAAAATCAACGTGCCATGAAAACACTGAAATTTTAATATGAAATATGTGAGCTGAACTCCTATGGATATTTGAAAGAACACTGAAAGAAAAAATAACTAGGACAATTCCAGAACTTGTATACAATTTCTGTATACTAGTCATGAATCCAGGTAACATTATTTGACTAACAAAATTATCCGAGGAACTAATAAGCTAACCTGAAAGTTTAAAAAAATATGAAAAGTTCTTAAGAGAAAAAGAAAGAAAAATAAACGTCAAAACACATACCTGCAATCCTGGTTGCTCCCAGAACAATGGGACAGATCCCCGGATTTGTATGAAGGAAGAAACAGAGTCATCTAAGTACACAACCTACAGAGAAAAGTACTGGGTAAAATACTTCCACAAAGTTGTCACCTCTANCTAAACGTGAAAACACATACCTGCAATCCTGGTTGCTCCCAGAACAATGGGACAGATCCCCGGATTTGTATGAAGGAAGAAACAGAGTCATCTAAGTACACAACCTACAGAGAAAAGTACTGGGTAAAATACTTCCACAAAGTTGTCACCTCTACATCAGAAGACAAATCTACTAACAGTTATATCTCTTGACCAGTCTCTCATAAACAAATTATCCTAACAAAATAGGCAAAATAGGCCATAAATAAGCTGAATTCTTTTCAACTAGTGATAGTTCTACAAACATTAACCAAGAAAATAGTGAAAATTTAAGCATAAGAACTACAACTTTAAAAAAAGGAATTCCTTTGGAATTCATTTAGTTGTTTTTCCTTACCTTTTTTTAATTTTTAAAAACTAATCTGAAGACTTAAACTGGATTGAGGGCAAGGTCTGAATTTACAATTACATAGTTACAGAGCCAAAAATAATGTAACTTCTCATTTCAGATGGTACTCAGCCTACCTTTAAGAGTTGAGTTTGACTTAATTTCATCAAAACCCACTTTTCTTAAGTTGTCTAGCTTTGTAACTCAAGATTTTCAATTCAAGGCACTGATGATGTCATGCTGATTAGTAACAAACTGTTACTTACTTGAAGAGCCATACCTAAATAAGCTTGTTTTTGAGGATCCTTTCTTAAGGTTCACAAGTAGCCAAGAGCAATCATAAAATGGCATTACAGATGTCAAAATGAGTTCTGAATCAAATAAAAATCTGCTTTGCAACTGTTCTTTGTGACTTCCCTCTAACACAAGAGTTAAGCAAGGTAAACACTATATACCTGTTCTGTTTCTACAAAATTGGCGACGTGACCATCATCATTTGTTCCCCGGACGTTAAACCTGGTCCCAGCTCGTTCACAGCTTAGTCTGGAAATGAGGCAAGCCTTTGCCTGTTTATGAGCAGCATAAATTGTTCTGATTTCTACTCCCCCACACATGAGGCGTAATAACCAGTCGTCACAATTCACACCGTAGTGCTTGAGATGCAAGTGCAAAGACTGATTCCTAACAGAAAAAGAAAGAACTGCATTAGCGTGATGAGCACTCCCCAACACACTCCAGTATTCCTCTCTGGAAAATTCCATGGACATAGGAACTTGATAGGCTGCAGTCCACTGGGTCACAAAGAGCTGGATGTGACTGAGCGATAAGCACATACACACAGCACCTGCACAACACGGCGTGCGTTCTAAGACAGCGCCCCTGGGACTTCAGAGGCGCCAAAGGGAAATCAACCCACTTACATTCACTGTGCCAGGGACTGGCAGATAGGGCCAGACAGGGAGACCCTCGGACATGTGATTGGTGAGCCATGCAAAAGCAGCACATATTCTATGTTTTTAGCATTTGGGCCCCATTTGTTATGTCTTTCTTCATAATGTATTTACCACTTGTTCCAAAAAGCGTTTCCACACACAACTCCAGGGAATTCATATATATATATATACGAATATATGAATATATATATATAAGGATTTTCTTAAGGCTTGACTTTTATAAGGCTCCATTTTAATTAAATTTAAATAGTTACATGAGCTAGCAGTTACCATATTAATGCCTGTCTAGGGTTTTCCCAGCGCTCCAAATACTTCTGTACTCTAGGTAACAGAGACGGCCTACTTTCCAATCTTTTTCAGGGCAGAGAGTTCTGTTTAAATGAACACACAGAAACCTGATGATCAGAAAACAGATTAAAAGTAGAGTTGTCATGGCCAAAGTTGGGATGGGGGCTGGGGATCTGCCACACTGGCCATCTTTACATCCCTCTGCCTGCCTCAGGGGCTCTGCTAGAACCACAGCTGCTGCTAAGTTGCTTCAGTCGTGTCTGACTCTGTGCGACCCCATAGATGGCAGCCCACCAGGCTCCCCTGTCCCTGGGATTCTCCAGGCAAAAACACTGGAGTGGGTTGCCATTTCCTTCTCCAATGCATGAAAGTGAAAGGTGAAAGTGAAGTCGCTCAGTCGGTCCGACTCTTTGCAACCCCATGGACTGAAGCCTACCAGGCTCCTCCATCCATGGGATTTTCCAGGCAAGAGTACTGGAGTGGGTTGCCATTTCCTTCTCCAAAGGAAGGCTGGAGGCTGGAACCACAGGCCCCCAAAACTCCTCATCAAACCATCACCAAGTAAAATATGCTGTTGTGCAGAAAAACTTCCTCTCTGGGACTTGCAGATAATAAAGGCACCTTACAAAAGGGAAGTTGCCAGAATATTGAAGCTTGGTTCTCTGGGTTTTCAAACTACCAGTTTAAGAGGAAATCTTAAGTGCTTTGCACTATCTTGTCTTAAAGAGGTATAAAAACAATGTGACAGCATTTTCTTGAAGGCTTAGAGTTGTTAAGAATCTACATCAATGCTGTTGGAGCAGTCTCCCCAGTCCCCACCACTTCAGGCTACACTGCAGGGGACAGCAAACAGGTGGTGACCACCTGCAATCCTGATAAACCAGAGATAACCCCAGCCTCTCTTATCCATTCAAGAAAGCATACTGGAAAGTCAGTGAGGCGAAAAGCAAAGGAAAAAAGGAAAGATATAAGCATCTGAAGGCAGAGTTCCAAAGAATAGCAACAGATATGAAAGCCTTCTTCAGCGATCAATGCAAAGGAATAGAGGAAAACAACAGAATGGGAAAGACTAGAGATCTCTTCAAGAAAATTAGAGATACCAAGGGAACATTTCATGCAAAGATAGGCTCGATAAAGGAGAGAAATGGTATGGACCTAACAGAAGCAGAAGATATTAAAAGAGGTGGCAAGAATACATGGAAGAACTGTACAAAAAAGATCTTCACGACCCAGATAATCATGATGATGTGATCACTCATCTAGAGCCAGACATCTTGGAATGTGAAGTCCAGTGGGCCTTAGAAAGCATCACTACGAACAAAGCTAGTGGAGGTGATGGAATTCCAATAGAGCTGTTTCAAATCCTGAAAGATGATGCTGTGAAAGTGCTGCACTCAATATGCCAGCAAATTTGGAAAACTCAGCAGTGGCCACAGGACTGGAAAAGATCAGTTTTCATTCCAATTCCAAAGAAAGGCAATGGCAGAGAATGCTCAAACTACCGCACAATTGCATTCATCTCACATGCTAGTAAAGTAATGCTCAAAATTCTCCAAGCCAGGCTTCAGCAATATGTGAACCATGAACTCCCTGAGGTTCAAGCTGGTTTTAGAAAAGGCAGAGGAACCAGAGATCAAATTCCCAACATCTGCTGTATCATGAAAAAAGCACGAGAGTTCCAGAAAAACATCTATTTCTGCTTTATTGACTATGCCAAAGCCTTTGACTGTGTGGATCACAATACACTGTGGAAAATTCTGAAAGAGATGGG
>SJYW01026768.1:0-13710 GCA_006410735.1 Raphicerus campestris
AGGTTTCTTGAGATCCTTACATGCTTAGAGGTAGAATCTCCTTTCCTTTTCATCTAAATCTTCCTAGAATTATAATAGCTTTCAACTTCTCTTAAAGGGATCAAATTTTCATCCTCTATTGATCGTTTATATACAGATAATTTTTCTATTCATCTTTTCTCTTTGGCATCAATATTATTAAACCTAAAATAAAATGTACCAATTGGAGGTGATACTTAAAAGTTTAATGGACTTTTGTTGTTGTTTATACTTAATTGGAGCTTGTAAGTTATGCTCTTTAGCTCAGGTAATTTAAAAATTATGGTAGTTTATGGTTCTATGTTATATCCACCACAAACATAATATGCCCTCCCTGAAGTATAGCATCGATTTTTCTTTTTTTGTTTTTTATTTTTTATTAAATAAATTTATNACTTAATTGGAGCTTGTAAGTTATGCTCTTTAGCTCAGGTAATTTAAAAATTATGGTAGTTTATGGTTCTATGTTATATCCACCACAAACATAATATGCCCTCCCTGAAGTATAGCATCGATTTTTCTTTTTTTGTTTTTTATTTTTTATTAAATAAATTTATTTATTTTAATTGGAGGTTAATTAGTTTACAATATTGTATTGGCTTTGCCATACATCAGCATGAATCCGCCACAGGTATACACGTGTTCCCCATCCTGAACCACCCTCCCTCCTTTTGCAAAAACAACCTCAAACTCCACTAAATAAAGCACTTCTGCAGGTACCTGCACAGTCTGGATGAGACTTCCTTTGACTCCATCAGAAATCTTATCCTAATACAATCTTCCTTCCTTTTATGGACAGGAAAAGAACAGAAATGCTTACAAGGTATTTCTCCTTCCAGATATCAGATGTGATTTATTACTGAGTAAGCAGCCGGCACAATGGCTTTAACTGGCTTAGAAAAGCCTTGCTGTTCTTTCTCCTTAATCATATTAGTAGCCATCTTGGGATTTAATTACATTTCCCAAGTATCTAAGTACATTACATAATAAGACATTAGTTGCTCTGTTGTGTCCGACTCTGCAACCCCATGGACTGTAGCCTGCCAGGCTCCACTGTCCACGGAATTCTCCAGGCAGGAATACTGGAGTGGGTTGCCATTCCTTTCTCCAGAGGATCTTCCCAACCCAGGGATCAAAGCCGGGTCTTCTGCATTGCAGGTGGATTCTTTACCATCTGAGCCACCTAGGATGTATATATTCTTCATGAAGCTTTCATAACAGTCAGTGAGTGTATTGATAGCATGATGGTACAGAAGACAGCTTAAACCATGACACTTGGTGATGTATCAGTTCAGTTTGATTCACTCGCTCAGTCATGTCTGACTCTGTGACCCCATGGGCTGCAGCATAGCCAGGCTTCCCTGTCCATCACCAATTACCAGAGCTTACTCAAACTCATATCCATCGAGTTGGTGATGCCATCCAACCACCTCATCCTCTGTCATTCCCTTCTCCTCCTGCCTTCAATCTTTTCCAGCATTGGAGATATATAGACTCTGAAAATGTATCTTTGGATTAAAGTTCCTCATTTTGCATGTTCAGTTTAGTTCAGTCACTCAGTTGTGTCTGACCCCATGGGCTGCAGCATAGCCAGGCCTCCCTGTCCATCACCAACTCCCAGAATTCACTCAGACTCATGTCCATCGAGTCAGTGATGCCATCCAGCCATCTCATCCTCAGTCGTCCCCTTCTCCTCCTGCCCCCAATCCCTCCCAGCATCAGAGTCTTTTCCAATGAGTCAGCTCTTCACATGAGGTGGCCAAAGTACTGGAGCTTCAGCTTTAGCATCATTCCTTCCAAAGAAATCCCAGGGTTGATCTCCAGAATGGACTGGTTGGATCTCCTTGCAGTCCAAGGGACTCTCAAGAGTCTTCTCCAACACCACTTCAAAAGCATCAATTCTTCAGCGCTCAGCCCTCTTCACAGTCCAACTCTCACATCCATACATGACCACTGGAAAAACCATAGCCTTGACTAGACGGACCTTAGTCAGCAAAGTAATGTCTCTGCTTTTGAATATGCTATCTAGGTTGGTCATAACTTTTCTTCCAAGGACTAAGCGTCTTTTAATTTCATGGCTGCAGTCACCATCTGCAGTGATTTTGGAGCCCCCAAAAATAAAGTCTGCCACTGTTTCCCCATCTATTTCCCATGAAGTGATGGGGCCGGATGCCATGATCTTCGTTTTCTGAATGTTGAGCTTTAAGCCAACTTTTTCACTCTCTTCTTTCACTTTCATCAAGAGGCTTTTTAGTTCCTCTTCACTTTCTGCCATAAGGGTGGTGTCATCTGCATATCTGAGGTTAGTGATATTTCTCCTGGCAATCTTGATTCCAGCTTGTGTTTCTTCCAGACCAGCATTTCTCATGATGTACTCTGCATAGAAGTTAAATAAGCAGGGTGACAATATACAGCCTTGACATACTCCTTTTCCTATTTGGAACCAGTCTGTTGTTCCATATCCAGTTCTAACTGTTGCTTCCTGGGGTACACCTAAAGCCAGCTGATATTATACTTAGTGCCTTGATTATGATATCACTTAAGCATTAAAAATCATAGTTACTTAACTCGAATGAGAATGACTCCTCCTACTTGGTAGGAAAAATATCTTAATATAAAACTTCTAGCTACCAAAGGGGGATGGGGGAGAAATAAATTAGGAATTTACGATTAGAACACTACTAATATACATACTACTATATGTAAAATAGATAAGCAACAAGGACCTACTGTATAGCACAGGGAGCTATACTCAATATTTTGTAAAAACCTCTAAGTGGGCCTTCCTGGAGGTCTAGTCGTTAAGATTCCATGCTTCTACTTCAGGGGGCATAGGTTCTATCCCTGGTCAAGTAACTAAGGTCCTACCTGCCACATATTGTGACCAAAAAATATATATATATAAGGGAAAAGAATCTGTAAAAGAGTGTCTGTCTATTTATACTTACATATGTGTATATGTATAACTGAATCACTTTGCTATATACCTACAACTAACACAACATTGTAAATCAACTATCCTTCAATAAAAATTCTTTCAAAATAATGTGAGACAATTCAGCTTTGCTGTATTCAGAGAAGGGAAATAAGGGAGCCTAATAGTTTTATATTTCTGGAAAATGTTATCATCAATTTAATGAAATTAGGTAAGCTAAATACAGGTTCGGTTGCTGCTGTTCTTTAAAAAAAAAAAAAAAAGGGAACAGATTCATTCACCTGGAAGAAGTAAATATCATCATCTTACCAACTAAGCAGAATGGTTGTGTTGTAGAAATGGTGGGAAATATAGTTCTAGGCCCTGTACGGTCTATCAACATAGCTATTAATTACAAATTATTTAGTAATCATGCAATGAGATTTTTCATGGAAATTTATTTTCATTTCAATCACTAAAATAACTAAACCCAAGACAGAAAAATATAACATTTCTCAAGTTTAATGAGAGTAATCTAATGAGAAGAGAAAAAAAGTTGATAGGCTTTTGATTAAACCAAATCATAATAATAAACACTAACAGTATAGTCTAGTAGCTACCTCTCATTGTCTGCCACAAATCAAGCACTGATGGGTATTCCAATCACTGTACTGCCTTGCTGCCACCGTAATTCAGTCATCTCCAACTGCAGACACAAATAAGTCACATAGACCACTTAGCAAGCAAAACACAAACTCAACCCTTAGCTGAATCCATAGCCCTTAGGCTTAAGTTTTATATTCCCTTGAAATATTTGTCTTTAAAAGTTTACCAGAAAAAATGTATATATTTATGCAAAACAGAAAGACAAATTTCTCAAAAACAAACAAACAAATAGCAGGACTTGTAGTCACATTTAATCTTCTTCAAATAAAGCTATGCCTAATTATTCCAACAATGCTACCATCATGAAAATACTGGGGAATATAGCCCTGGAATTGCACATCCCCTGACAGTCTTCATCAGTGAAAAGTCTTTGCCCATTAGAGATGGATTTCATGTTTAGAAGTAGCAAGAAAGCTCTTAGAACCTTGTTTTGATTAAGGCAGATAATGAAACACTTGCACAAAAGCTCTGTTACAGCCACTCACTATGACAGTATCATTGTCGTGATACTGTTGTGGCCCATAATCCTTTGGTTTTGGCTCACACAAAATCTCAGATGCATGATTTCTGCATTACAATGAAATTTAACTATTTTACCCAATACTATGAATTCTCCATGAAAAGTGTCGTGGATGTCACAGAAATACATCGTCAATCATTTTACTTATATTTTGGCAGATAAACTTTCTCCATGTTGGAGTTTCTACTGCAGCCTCTTATGATTTATTTCCTAGTTTTATTGGAAATAGCATGTTCCATCACCAGTGCTTATTTTTTTCAAACACACATTATTTTGTCCACTCTACTTGAAACAACACAACAAATCTCAAGTTGTCACTGTGATTGTTCATCACTCACAACTCAGAACGTGGGAGACATCTTGATAGAAGCTTTTTCATTCTTTTCTTCTTTTCATTTAAATTTTGCTTCTTTCAGCCTTAAGGTTTTTTTTTTANAGTAATCATGCAATGAGATTTTTCATGGAAATTTATTTTCATTTCAATCACTAAAATAACTAAACCCAAGACAGAAAAATATAACATTTCTCAAGTTTAATGAGAGTAATCTAATGAGAAGAGAAAAAAAGTTGATAGGCTTTTGATTAAACCAAATCATAATAATAAACACTAACAGTATAGTCTAGTAGCTACCTCTCATTGTCTGCCACAAATCAAGCACTGATGGGTATTCCAATCACTGTACTGCCTTGCTGCCACCGTAATTCAGTCATCTCCAACTGCAGACACAAATAAGTCACATAGACCACTTAGCAAGCAAAACACAAACTCAACCCTTAGCTAAATCCATAGCCCTTAGGCTTAAGTTTTATATTCCCTTGAAATATTTGTCTTTAAAAGTTTACCAGAAAAAATGTATATATTTATGCAAAACAGAAAGACAAATTTCTCAAAAACAAACAAACAAATAGCAGGACTTGTAGTCACATTTAATCTTCTTCAAATAAAGCTATGCCTAATTATTCCAACAATGCTACCATCATGAAAATACTGGGGAATATAGCCCTGGAATTGCACATCCCCTGACAGTCTTCATCAGTGAAAAGTCTTTGCCCATTAGAGATGGATTTCATGTTTAGAAGTAGCAAGAAAGCTCTTAGAACCTTGTTTTGATTAAGGCAGATAATGAAACACTTGCACAAAAGCTCTGTTACAGCCACTCACTATGACAGTATCATTGTCGTGATACTGTTGTGGCCCATAATCCTTTGGTTTTGGCTCACACAAAATCTCAGATGCATGATTTCTGCATTACAATGAAATTTAACTATTTTACCCAATACTATGAATTCTCCATGAAAAGTGTCGTGGATGTCACAGAAATACATCGTCAATCATTTTACTTATATTTTGGCAGATAAACTTTCTCCATGTTGGAGTTTCTACTGCAGCCTCTTATGATTTATTTCCTAGTTTTATTGGAAATAGCATGTTCCATCACCAGTGCTTATTTTTTTCAAACACACA
Organism: Raphicerus campestris; assembly: GCA_006410735.1. Lineage (NCBI taxonomy): Eukaryota > Metazoa > Chordata > Mammalia > Artiodactyla > Bovidae > Raphicerus > Raphicerus campestris. The sequence continues at coordinate 5,584 of SJYW01026768.1, forward strand.
TTATTTTGTCCACTCTACTTGAAACAACACAACAAATCTCAAGTTGTCACTGTGATTGTTCATCACTCACAACTCAGAACGTGGGAGACATCTTGATAGAAGCTTTTTCATTCTTTTCTTCTTTTCATTTAAATTTTGCTTCTTTCAGCCTTAAGGTTTTTTTTTTTTAATTTAAATTTATTTATTTTAATTGGAGGCTAATTACTTTACAATGTTTTATTGGTTTTGCCATACATCAACATGAATCCACCACGGGTGTTCACATGCTCCCCATCCTGAACCCCCCTCCCACCTCCCTCCCCATACCATCTCTCTGAGTCATCCCAGTGCACCGGCCCCAAGCATACTGTATCCTACATCGAACTTGGACTGGCGATTCATTTCTTATATGATACTAAACAAGTTGTTTTCTTTTAAATGCAAATCTTTACTTTTATAATTTTAATTATTCAGACATTAACCTCACAGCTAATATATTTAAATAGCCCAGGTCTATGTCCAATTTACTTTTTTTATTGGTTTTTAGTGTACTGTTGCCAACATCCATTGGATAATAGAAAAAGCAAGCGAATTCCAGAAAAACATCTGCTTCTGCTTTATTGACTGCATAAAGCCTTCAACTGTGTGGATCACAACAAGCTGGAAAATTCTTAAAGAGATGAGAATACCAAATCACCTTACCTGCCTCCTGAGAAATCTGTATGCAGGTCAAGAAGCAACAGTTAGAACATGGAAACAATGGACTGGTTCCAAATTGGGAAAGGAGTACATCAAGGCTGTATATTGTCACCTTGCTTACTTAACTTATATGCAGAGTACATCATGTGAAATGCCAGGCTGGATGAAGCACAAGTTGGAATCAAGGTAGCTGGGAGAAATATTAATAACCTGAGATATGCAGATGACACCAGCCTTATGACAGAAAGCAAAGAGAAACTAAAAAGCCTCATGATGAAAGTGGAAAAGGAGAGTGAAAAAGCTAGCTTAAAATTCAACATTCTAAAAATGAAGATCATAGCATCCAGTCCCATCACTTCATGGCAAATAGATGGAGAAACAATGGAAACAGTGAGAGACTTTATTTTTCTTAGGCTCCAAAATCACTGCAGACAGTGACTGCAGCCAAGGAATTAAAAGATGCTTGCTCCTTGGAAGAAAAGCTATGACCAACCTACACAGCATATTAAAAAACAGACATAACTTTGCCAACAAAGGTCTGTATAGTCAAAGCTATGGTTTCCCTGGTAGTCATGTATGGGTATGAGAGTTGGACCATAAAGGAAGCTGAGTGCCAAAGAACTGATGCATTTGAACTGTGGTGTTGGAGAAGACTCTTGAGAGTCCGTTGGACTGCAAGGACATCCAACCAGTCAATCTTAAAGGTAATCAGTCCTGAATATTCATCCAAAGCACTAATGCTGAAGCTGAAGCTCCGATACTTTGGCCACCTGATGGGAAGAACTGACTCATTGGAAAAGACCCTGATACTGGAAAAAACTGAAGACAGGAGAAGGGGATGACAGAGGATAAGATGGCCGGATGGCATCACCACTCGATGGACATGAGTTTGAGCTATAGCTCCAGGAGGTGATGTTGGACAGGCAAGCCTGACTGCTGGAGTCCATGGGGTTGCATAAAGTCAGATACAACTGAGTGACTGAACTGAACTAAACTGAGTGTACTGTTGAATCTTTACATTAGAGATATTTTAATTGAGGAAACTTAAAAACACAATGAATAGTAAAATTATTACCAATATAAATGCCAAAAATAAACAAATATTAACATTTGCTTATGATTATCTTCGTTTTTTTGACAATAAACCTCAGTAAAATTTGTCCTGTTGCATTACCCTCTCAGTTCACATCTTCATACATTTTATTGCTCTCTATATGTTAATCCATATATAATAGATGAAAATTTTGCTATTTTTCTTCATTTATAAAAATTGCATCATATGTTAAATACTCTCTGTAACTTGCTTTTTTCAATTAACATAGTCAATTGCTTTTTAATATAAGCAATTATATTAAAATATAATTTTTACATTTCGGAAATAAATACAAATGTTTACTTTTATTTTCTAGATAAAAATAAGAGGTGGCCTTTGTATACAAAAAAGAATGTCTATAGTTAGTTACTTCTCTTTAAATTAATATCCTGTTTAATAGAATTTTAATTGTAAAGCCTACCTTTTCATAAGATTACAAAGTAAACTTATAAATCTATTTTTTTAAAGTAGCAATTTTGTGAATAAGTGAAAATACTACCCTGTATTTGTTCCTGTATCCTATATTTGAATTAATATTCAATTTATTTATGCATTTGGTATACTAAAATTTCCTAAGTTCTTAAAAACATTTGCAGAAAGTTTAAGCAAACTCTCTTAAACATTTTAAAGAAAACCTCAAATATGATATGTTTGATTCTTTCTAGCACTTTAAATATCCAGGAAGTCAGAGTTTCAGATACTCATAAGGAAATTAAAACAAAATAAAATCTTCCCAAACATTCAAATGCTGCTTATACATACAATAAATCTAAATGGATGGTTCTAAGTTGTCAGATTGTCTTGAGTATATAAATACTGATCACAGAGTTAAGTTTTCCTAAATATTTTGATGAAAATCTCAAATCCTTTCTATTAGATTCCTATATGTGTTTCTCTTTAAAAAGCAGCATAAATACCAATTAACAAAGTGATCACAAGTCATTACTATACTTGCACATAATATAAAAGTGATACTGAATTTGGCTTGTTACTTATCATCTCCCTCATTTATGTATCCAGGAAACAAAATGACCACCTCAGATGTGTGGCTGACTAGAGATTAAGTTTACAGATTGTAGAATTAGGGCCTTGATATGTTTATAGATTTAGATTGCTAGTCAGAAATTTGAGACCAACAAATAAGAACCTAAGTGTGCTGTCTTATGTGGTCCTGCAGAGCCAGTGATTGTGGGGATAGGTCCTCCTGCTAGGGGTCACTTGTCCTATTGCTGAGGAAAGGTTTCCCATGGGCATTCCTGACTGGTCATCCTTAGCCATTTTTTCCTTAGCATCTCATACTCTACTTTTTAACAAAGCTTCCTCCTTAAAGTTTTACCTTCTGAGTTTTCCTAGTGGGACTGATGAAAATAAAATACAGTATACTTAAATAGTTTCAGTTGCTATATTTGTCAACTTAAAAAAAAAATGTACAACTTGAAAGTTGCATTTTATTTGGGACAAAATGAAGACTGTGGCTTGGGAGACAGCACCTCAGATAGCTCTGAAAAACTGCTCCAGAGAGGCAGGGTGGTAGGTCAGTATATATGTGGTTTTGGTGAAGGGGGTATGCATGCAATCAAGCACATATTTTTCCAGAAGATTTCTACTAGTCTGGGGATCATTTCTGCTAGTCATGAGGAACAGTCACTGCCATGAAGGACTGCAGTGCTTTTCTAGATACGAGGAGGTACAAGAATCGGGCTAATAAAATCAGCTTCTGAAAATATCTATCTGAAGACCTGCCCTGCCAGTGTTTCTCCCAGCAGAGTGCGTAATTTCTGCTCTCGACCCCAAACTCCTTTCAGGGGCTGTGGAAGGTCAGCAGCACATGATTTAATCCTTGTAGAGGTGGATGGCAAGTGCCCATGGCAAGTGCCAATTTGTAGCTGATATATCTCTCTTCTGTAGACACTGGAAATCCACAGATGCCTCTCTTCCATATACTTATGCCCTTACGCTCATTTTGAGCAATATTATAAACTCAGGCCTCTGACCAAATCTTCATTTTCTCTTCTGGCACTGTGATTGTCACACCTCTGGAGGCACATTCTCTTGCAGTACTGTCTGCAGACATCTTTGAAAGCATTCTTGCTTTCTGGTGAGAGCTATGAATTTCAAATACAACTTCATCTTCCCTACCTTTTACAGGGAATCAACTACTCTTCAGGGATTCCTGGCTCCCTTTATTGAACAAAGACGCCAAAATCTGGGTATCAGGGATGCATGTCAGATTGCAATTTATGAGAACTGAAGGAAGACATGGTGGCATTTTAACAGAGCGTGGAGATATTTTTTGAAGTTTATGTGAACTGCAGGAAGTTCAGTTTAACTTTAAATTCAATTTTTAAAGATGCTTATGAAACAGACCTTTATAAATAATGTCTGTTTAAAATATACGTCCTAATATAAAATGCCTTATCTCTCTTTTTCCTTTTATACTACCATGATTTCACAAGTTTGAATATATCTATCATATAAGCTATATCAAATTATATGATTAAGTTATGAGCATGTCCAAACTTTGTATAATTANAAACTGCTCCAGAGAGGCAGGGTGGTAGGTCAGTATATATGTGGTTTTGGTGAAGGGGGTATGCATGCAATCAAGCACATATTTTTCCAGAAGATTTCTACTAGTCTGGGGATCATTTCTGCTAGTCATGAGGAACAGTCACTGCCATGAAGGACTGCAGTGCTTTTCTAGATACGAGGAGGTACAAGAATCGGGCTAATAAAATCAGCTTCTGAAAATATCTATCTGAAGACCTGCCCTGCCAGTGTTTCTCCCAGCAGAGTGTGTAATTTCTGCTCTCGACCCCAAACTCCTTTCAGGGGCTGTGGAAGGTCAGCAGCACATGATTTAATCCTTGTAGAGGTGGATGGCAAGTGCCCATGGCAAGTTCCAATTTGTAGCTGATATATCTCTCTTCTGTAGACACTGGAAATCCACAGATGCCTCTCTTCCATATACTTATGCCCTTACGCTCATTTTGAGCAATATTATAAACTCAGGCCTCTGACCAAATCTTCATTTTCTCTTCTGGCCCTGTGATTGTCACACCTCTGGAGGCACATTCTCTTGCAGTACTGTCTGCAGACATCTTTGAAAGCATTCTTGCTTTCTGGTGAGAGCTATGAATTTCAAATACAACTTCATCTTCCCTACCTTTTACAGGGAATCAACTACTCTTCAGGGATTCCTGGCTCCCTTTATTGAACAAAGACGCCAAAATCTGGGTATCAGGGATGCATGTCAGATTGCAATTTATGAGAACTGAAGGAAGACATGGTGGCATTTTAACAGAGCGTGGAGATATTTTTTGAAGTTTATGTGAACTGCAGGAAGTTCAGTTTAACTTTAAATTCAATTTTTAAAGATGCTTATGAAACAGACCTTTATAAATAATGTCTGTTTAAAATATACGTCCCAATATAAAATGCCTTATCTCTCTTTTTCCTTTTATACTACCATGATTTCACAAGTTTGAATATATCTATCATATAAGCTATATCAAATTATATGATTAAGTTATGAGCATGTCCAAACTTTGTATAATTAGATACTATTTGCTTAGCTCCTGTCTCCATCTCAGCTTCAACTGTGTCTTCTTTTTCCTTAGATAAAACATTATTTTACGTTCATTTTTGTATATATATGTTTTCAATGACTTTCCATATATATCTATATTTTTATATATAATAGTATAAATAGATATTGCATATATATATAGTAATCCATCATGACTATATCATTATTTATCCATGAGATTTAGTGTTTCTAATTTTTTTTTCACTATTAGAAACAATGCTGTAAACAATATTCTTAAATATGTCTCTGTTACCAGGTGCTAAAGTTGCTCTAGGTTCTATATCTAGAAATGTAACTATTAGGTTATTCACTCTTCACTTTTAACTTTATGAGATATTGGCAAATTACACTTCAAAGTGGGCGGACAATTTTCACTTCCACCAGGGGGTATAAGATTTTCAGTTTCCACTTGTTCTCACCAGTACCTCACATTGTCAGATGTTTTAATTTTTTCCACTTCTGATCATAGAAAATGACTCTGCATCATTGCTGTGCTCTTCACTGCCTTGATTGTGAGATTGAACATCTTCTTTTAAGCATCTTTATTTGCCATTTGGTGTCTCTGCTTAAGGAATTTCCTGTCCTCATCCTTGCCCATTCAGTTCAGTTCAGTTGCTCAGTCGTGTCTGACTCCTTGTGACCCCGTGAATCGCAGCATGCCAGGCCTCTTTGTCCATCACCAACTCCCAGAGTTCATGCAAACTCCTGTCCATTGAGTCAGTGATGCCATCCATCCATCTCATCCTCTGTCGTCCCCTTCTCCTCCTGCCCTCAGTTCCTGCCAGCATCAGGGTCTTTCCCAATTGCCCATTACTACGATGTATTTTTCTAAATGATTTTATATGTTCTAACTATTTATCATGTTATATATGTTAAATATATATTTTCAGATACTTTTAGCTTTGTCATATCTCTTATTGTACAGAAGTTTTATATTTTAATATAGGTAATTCATGGGCTTTCCTGATAACTCAGTTGGTAAAGAATCCACTTACAATGCAGGAGACCCAGTTTGATTTCTGAATTGGAAAGATCCACTGGAGATCTTTGGGATAGTCTACTCACTCCAGTGTTCTTGGGCTTCCCTTGTGGCTCAGCTGGTAAAGCATCCACTTGCAATGCAGGAGACCTGGGTTAGATCCCTGGATTGGGAAGATCCCCTGGAGAAGAGAAAGGCTACCCACTCCAGTATTCTGGCCTGGAGAATTCCATGGACAGTATATGGGGTTGCAAAGAATCGGACATGACTGAGCAACTTTCACTTTCATAAGAAATCCTTTATTACCCTGATGCAATAATGGTACCCACATTTTCAAGATTTTTTAAAGTTCTTTTTCCACATTTAAGCCTTTAAATCATTTAGAGTTCATTTTTATCTATTGTACTCATTTTGGTTTTATTTCCAAAGGCAGTTATTCCAATACCCATTGTGCATTTTCCTATTTCTCTGCTGATTTGTGATGCTTTCTCAAGACACAACAAGATCCATGTGCATACATACAAGTGAGTGGGCTTCTGGACACTGTTCTTTGAACATATCTACTTTTTCTCTATCCTTGTGCCCACCAATCCTCTTGATTACTGTATATTTAAACCCCCTGGGAGGGAAACTCTTCCCTCTCTTGTTTTCTTTTTCTTAGTAGTCTTGGACTAATACTCTTCGATATGATAATTTAATCACTCTGTTAGTCTACACCCTCTTCAAAAAAACAACTTATGGTTTGCTTAGAAATTAACAGAATTTGTAGAAAATTTTGAAAGAGACATTACCTGAATAATATTGTATCTTCCTGTCCATGCATTTAAACTAGCCTGCCATTCATTCTGGTCTTCTGTGAATAACAATGAATATCACAGCCCCATGTATGTGTTGCTATATTTATGCCTGGAAACTGAAATCTTTTGTTGCCATAGTGTTTTTTTTCTATTTTCTTTTTATATTTAGCTATTTTTTTGCTATATGGAAACGTTTGGTTCAGTTCGGTTCAGTCGCTCAGTCGTGTCAAACTCGTTGCAAACCCACGAATCGCAGCATGCCAGGCCTCTCTATCACCAACTCCCGGAGTTTACTCAGACTCACGTTCATTGAGTCAGTGATGCCATCCAGCCATCTCATCCTCTGTCGTCCCCTTCTTCTCCTGCCCCAATCCCTCCCAGCATCAAAGTCTTTTCCATTGAGTCAACTCTTCACATGAGGTGGCCAAACTACTGGAGTTTCAGTTTCAGCATCATTCCCTCCAAAGAAATCCCAAGGCTGATCTCCTTCAGAATGGACTGGTTGGCTCTTCTTGCAGTCCAAGGGACTCTCAAGAGTCTTCTCCAACATCACAGTTCAAAAGCATCAGTTCTTCAGTGCTCAGCTTTCTTCACAGTCCGATTCTCACATCCATACATGACCACTGGAAAAACCATCGCCTTGACTAGACAGCCTTTGTTTGCAAAGTAATGTCTCTGCTTTGGAATACGCAATCTAGGTTGGTCACATCTTTCCTTACAAGGNGATTCTCACATCCATACATGACCACTGGAAAAACCATCGCCTTGACTAGACAGCCTTTGTTTGCAAAGTAATGTCTCTGCTTTGGAATACGCAATCTAGGTTGGTCACATCTTTCCTTACAAGGAGTAAGTGTCTTTTAATTTCATGGCTGCATTCACCATCTGCAGTGATTTGGGAGGCTCCAAAATTAAAGTCTGACACTGTTTCCACTGTTTCCCCATCTATTTGCCATGAAGTGATGGGAACAGATGCCATGATCTTAGTTTT
>SJYW01026769.1:7682-26083 GCA_006410735.1 Raphicerus campestris
AAGTTCCCCGCCCCACCCATCCCCACTCGAGAGGACCGCAGGGGGTACACCCGCGACTCAAGAGGAGCTCCATTTTTCCCTGCTCAGCTCCAGATGAGGGTCTTTTTCCCTGCTCCATCGGGAAAGGGTTCCTGGCTTTCCCCTTGCATCCCAAAAGGAGGCCCTCACACCAGGCGAGTCGACAGGAGCCTCAGGCCTCTTGTCGCCTTTCCCCAAGGACCCCAAATGCCTTGTCAACTCCAGATGAACCTGACTGCCCTGCACTGCCTCGACTTCCACTCCAAGGCTCGACTGCCGATGCCCTGGCACGTGTGATAGCCCTGTGGTACATCCAGGACAAGCCACAGGTCCCTTGTCCGCTCGATGTAGAGTGGGACAAGGCTGCTGCAACCTGGAGTGAAGCAGCCCTGTACGTCTATGGGCGAGACGAGGCGTGACTCCCCTGAGGGGTCTCCAGGGGAACCCCAAGACCTACATTAACACGGCGAGGAAATCTCAGGCTCCGGCCTCAGCACTAGATGAGGACTGAGGACCCAGCGACGAGTGTGGAGGAATCCCCAGAAGATCCTCACAACAGGCTCAGAGACTGGCCTCTCCTCAAGGCACAGAGGCGAGTCCCTGGGGTCCCAGTTATAACTAGACATGACCCGGGGGCAACTCAAGAAAAAACAGAAGCTTCTCCCCTGCAGGCGGTTGAGGCCCTTTTCTGCGGCAGTGTCTCGGGGAAATTCAGCCCGTCCCTCTTGGACCTAAAAATGCTCCTTTACAACTTGCTGTGACCCAAGAAGTTCACAGGTCCTCACGTCCCCACTCGAGAGGAACCCCCATGGGCCCAACAAGACTCAAGAGGAGCCCCGTTTTATGCTGCTGTGCTCCAGATGAGGGGCCCTTTCCCTGATCCGTCGGGAAAGGCTTCGTGGTGGTCCCCTGCCATCCCAAGAGGTTGTGCTCACACCTGGAGAGTCGGGAGGAGTCTCACAGATTGGGCCACCATTCCCCAAGACCCCAAAATGCCTCGTACACTCCAGATGAACCTCACAACACTGCACTGCCTCGAATGTCACCCTGAGGCTCGACTCTGGCACACTGGCACATGTGACAGCCCTGTGGAACCTCGAGGGCAAGTCACAGATCCCTGTATCCGCTAGACAGGGACCTGGACACTGTTGCAGTAGCTGGGGAGGAAAGCGGCAGTGCACGTCTCCAGGCGATACAAGGCCTGACTCCCATGTGGGGGCTCCAGCGGAAACCCAAGACCTATGTCAGCATGAGCGAAGCAAGCTCAGGCTCCAGCTTCAGCACGACCAGGACTGAGGACCTGGCTAAGACTGGGAATGAATCCTCAGAGGTGTCTCGCAAATTGCTCGGAGACTGTCCTCTCCTCTGGCCACAAGGGCAGGTTTCTGGGGTCCCGACGTAACTTGAGAGGACCCCACCAGCACTGGAGAAAAACCAGAAACTTCTCCCCTGTAGGTGGAGTGAGGCCCTTGTCTGCAGGGGCATCTCGGGGGAAATCACCCCTTTCCTCCTACACCTGGAAAGGTTCCTTCACACGCTTGCTGTGACACAGTAAGTTCCCCGCCCCACCCATCCCCACTCGAGAGGAACCCCGAGCATCCCACCAAGATACAAGCAGAGCCCCGTTTTCCCCTGCTGAGCTCCAGATGAGGGGCCCTTTACCTGCTCCGTTGGAAAAGGTTTCGCGGTGTTCCCCTCGCATGTCAAGAGGAGGTGCTCGCACCTGGAGAGTCGAGATGAGTTTCATTGTTTAGGCCACAATTCCCCAAGACCCCCAAATGCCTCGTCCACTCTAGATGAACCTGACTGACCTGTACTGCCTCAACTGTCACCCCGAGGCTGGACTCCAGCACACTGACACGTGTGATAGCCCTGTGGTACCTCGAGAGCAAGACACTGATCCCTGTATCCGCTTGACAGGGACCCGGACACTGTTGCTGTAGCTAGGGAGGAAAGCGGCTGTGCACGTCTCCTGAAGAGACGAGGCCTGACTCCCCTGTGTGGCATCCAGGGGAACCCCGCGACCTATGTCAGTGTGAGCAAGGCAAGCACAGGCTCCACCCTCAGCACCAGACGAGGACTGAGGACCTGGGGATGTCTGGGGAGGGATCCCCAGAGGTGCCTCCCAACTCGCACAGAGACTGGCCTCTCCTGAGGCCACCGCGGGAGGTCCCTGGGGTCCCCTTCAGAAGTTGAGAGGACCCTGCCTCAGCTTGAGAAAAACCAGAAGCTTCTCCCCTGCAGGAAGGGTGAGTCCCTTGTCCGCGGAAGCATCTCAGGGTAATGACCCCTTCCCTCTTGGACCTCGAAAGGCTCCTTCATACCCTTGTTGTGACCTAGGAAGTCTCCGCCACTACTGTCCCCACTGGAGAGGAACCCCGAGGTTCCCGCTGCAACTAAGGAGGAGCCCCGTTTTCCCCTGCTGAACTCCAGATGAGGGGCCCTTTCCCTGCTCCATCGGGAAACGTTTTGCGGGGTTCCCCTCGCATCCCAAGAGGTGGCCTTGCATCAGGAGAGTCGGGAGGAGCCTCAGGTGTCCGACCACCACTGGCCAAGGTCCCCAAATGCCTCGTCCACTCCAGATGAACCTAACTGCCCTGCACTGCCTCGACTATAACCCTGAGGCTCGACTCCTGCACACTGGCACATGTGACAGCCCTGGGGTACCTCGAGTGCAAGCCATAGATCCCTGTATCCACTAGGCAGGGACCCGGGCACTGTTCCTGCAGTAGGGGAAGAAAGCGGCCATGCAGGTCTCCAGTTGAGGCGAGGCCTGACTCCCCTGTGCGGGCTACAGGGGAAATCCAAGACAAATGTCAGCATGGCGAGGCAATCTCAGGATCCAGCCTCAGCACCAAAGGGTTCTGAGGACCTGGCGCCACTGGGGAGGAATCCCAAGATGTGCCTCTAACCTCACTCTGAGACTGGCCTATCCTGGGGCCACAGGAGCGGATCACTGTTGTCCACATCGTAACTCGAGAGGACCCCGAGGCAACTCGAGAAAACCAGAAGCTTCGCCCTTGCAGGCAGAGTGAGGCTCTTGTTCGCTGCGGCGTCCCGGGGGAAATCACCCGTTTCCTCTTGGACCTGTAAATGCTCCTTCACTCCCTTTCTGTGACCCAGGAAGTTTCCTGCCCGACCCGTCCCCACTCGAGAGGAACCCCGAGGGTCCCACCGCTACTCAAGAGGAGCTCTATTTTCCCATGCTCAGCTCCAGATGACGGGCCCTTTCCCTGCTCCATTGGGAAAGGGTTCCCGGCTGGCCCCTCGCATATCAAGAAGAGGTGCTCACACCTGGAGAGTAGGGAGGAGTCTCACAGTTTGGGCCACCTTTCCCCGAGATCCCCAAATGCCTCGTCCACTCCAGATGAACCTGACTACCCTGCACTGCCTCGACAGTCATCCCGAGGCTCGACCTTGGGGCACTGGCACGTTTAACAGCCCTGGGGTACCTCGAGGGCAAGCCACTGATCCCTGTATCTGCTCAATAGGGACCCGAACACTGTTGCTTCATTGTGGGAGGAAAGCAGCTGAGCAAGTCTCCATTCGAGATGAGGCCTGACTCCACTGTGGGGGCTTCAGGGGAACCCCGAGACCCATTTCAGCATGGGCGTGGCAAGCACAGGCTCTCGCCTCAGCACGAGACGAGGACTGAAGACCTGGCGACGTCTGGAGAGGAATCCCCAGAGGCGCCTCGCAACTCAGAGTGAGAATGGCCTCTCCTGAGGATACAGTGGCAGGTCCCTGGGGTCCCCATCATAATTTGAGAGGACCCCACCGCAACTTGAGAAATACCGGAAGCTACTCTCTGGAAGGGAGGGTGAATCCCTTGTCCACGGCAGCATCTCAGGTGAAATCACCCCTACCCTCTTGGACCTCAAAAGACTCCTTCATATCGTGTTGTGACCTAGGAAGTTCCCTGCCCCACCCGTCCCCACTCGAGAGGAACCCCAAGGGTCCTGTCATGACTCAAGAGGAACCCCGTTTTCCCCTGCTGAGCTTCAGATGAGAGGCCCTTCCATGATGTGTCAGAAAGGTTTCGCGGTGTTCGCCCCTCATTCCAAGGGGTGGCCTCGCATCAGGAGATTTGGGAGAAGCCTCAAGTGTCTGACCACCACTACCCAAGATCCCCAAATGCCTCGTCCATTTCAGATTAACATGATTGCCCTGCAGTGTTTCGACTGTTAACCCGAGGCTCGACTCCCGACACACTGGCGCATGAGACAGCCCTGGGCTACCTCGATGACAAGCCACAGATCGCTGTGTCCCCTTGACGGGGAGCTGGTCACTGCCGCTGCAGTTGGGGAAGATAGAGGCCGTGCAAGTCTCCAGGCGAGACAAGGCCTGACTCCCCTATGGGGGCTCCAGAGTATCCTCAATACCTATGAAAGCATGAGCGAGGAAATCTCAGGCTCTGACCTCAGCACCAGACTAGGACTGTGTACCCAGTGACGACTGGGGAGGAAACCCCAGAGGTGCCTCGCAAGTCGCACTGAGAATGGCCTCTCCTGTGGATACAATGGAGGGTCCCTGTGGTCCTCGTCATCACTCGAGAGGACCCCACCAAAACTCGAAAAAAACCGGAAGCTTCTCCACTGCAGACTTGGTGTGGCCGTTGTCCGTGGCGGCATTTCAGGGGAATTCACCCGGTCCCTCATGGATTTCGAAAGGCTGCTTCACACCCTTGCTGTGACTCAAGAAATTCCCCGCCCCACCCGTCCCCACTCGAGAGAAACCTCGAGGGTCCCGCCACGACTCAAGAGGAGCCCCGTTTTCCCCTGCTGAGCTCCAGGTGAGGGTCCTTTTCCCTGCTCCGTTGGGAATGGATTCGCGGTGTTCCCCTGGCATCCCAAGAGGAGGCCCTCACAACAAGCGAGTCCACAGGAGCCTCAGGCCTCTGGTCACCTTTCCCCAAGAACCCCAAATGTCTCGTCCACTCCAGATGAACCTGACTGCCCTGCACTGCATCAGCTTCCTCCTCGAGACTCGACTGCAGACACCATGGCACGTGTGATAGCCTTGGGGTACCTCCAGTGCAGGCCACAGATCCCTTTGTGAACTCGAAGGAGAGCCCTACAAGGGTGCTGCACCCTGGAGAAAAGCGGCCCTGCACGTCTATGGGCGAGACGAGGCCTGATTCCCCTGAGGGGGCTCCAGGGGAACCCCAAGATCTACGTCAGCAAGGTGAGGAAAGCTCAGGCTCCATCCTCAGCACTAGACAAGGACTGAGAATCCGGTGATGACTGTGGAGGAATCCCCAGAGGAGCCTCGCAACATGCACAGAGACTGGTCTCTCCTCAGGGCACAGAGGCGAGTCCCTGGGGTCCCAGTTACAACTCGAGATGACCCTGGGGCATCTCAGGAAAAAACAGAAGCTTCTCCCCTGCAGGCGGTGTGAGGCCCTTGTCCGCGGCGGCATCACGGGGGAATTCAGCTCGTCACTCTTGGACCTGGAAAGGCTCCTTCACACCCTTGCTGCAACCCAAGAAGTTCCCAGGCCCACATGTCCCCACACGAGAGGAACCCCAAAGGTCCTGTCAAGAATCATGAGGAGCCCCATTTTCCCCTGCTGAGCTCCAGATGAGGGGCCCTTTCCCTGCTCCATTGGGAAAGCTTTCCCGGCTATCCCCTCGCCACCCAAGAGGAGGCCCTCACACCAGGCCAATCCAGAGGAGCCTCAGGCATCGGGTCACATTTCCCCAAGACCCCCAAATGCCTGATCCACTCCAGGTGAATCTGAGTCCCCTGCACTGCCTCGACTGTCACCCCGAGGCTCGAATCCGGAACACTGGCACGTGTGATAGCCCTGGGGGACCTCGAGGGCAAGCCGTTGATCCCTGTATCCTCTCGACAGGGACCCGGACACTGTTGCTGCAGTTGGGGAGGAAAGCGGCTATGCACGTCTCCAGTTGAGACGAGGCCTGACTCCCCTATGGGGGCTCCAGCGGAACCGCAAGACCTATGTCAGCATAGGCGAGGCAAGCACAGGCTCCGGCCTCAGCACCAGACGGGGACTGAGGACGAGGCAACGACTGGAGAGAAATCCCAAGAGGTGCCTCTCAAGTCGCACTGAGAATGGCCTCTGCTGAGGATACAGGCTCAGGTCCCTGGGGTCCCCATCGTAACTCGAGAGGACCCCGCTGCAACTCGAAAAAAACCAGAAGCTTCTCCCATGCAGGGATGGTTATTCCCTTGTCCACTGCAGCATCTCGCGGGAAATCACTCCTTCCCTCTTGGACCTCAAAAGGCTCCTTCATACCCTTGTTGTGACATAGGAAGTTCCCTGATAGAATCGTTCCCACTTGAGAGGAACCCAGAGGGTCCCACCACGACTCAAGAGGAGCCCTGTTTTTCCCGGCTGAGCTCTAGATGACGGGCACTTTCCCTGCTCCATCGGGAAAGGTTTTCCGGAGCTCCCCTCACATCCCAAGAGGTGGTGTCACATCAGGAGAGTCGGGAGGAGCCTCGGGTGTCCGACCATCACACCCCAAGATCCCCAAATGCCTCGTCCACTCCAGATGAACCTGACTGCCCTGCACTCTCTCGACTGTTACCCTGAGGCTCGACTCCCGACACACTGGCACATGAGACAGCCCTGGTTTCCCTCGATGGCAAGCCACATATCCCTGTGTCCGCTTGACGGGGAGCTGGACACTGCGGCTGCAGTTGCAGAAGAAAGAGGTCATGCAAGTCTCCAGGCGAGACGAGGCCTGACTCCCTTGAGGGGGCTCCAGGGGAACCCCAAGAGCTACGTCAGCATGGCGAGGAAAGCTCAGGCTCTGGCCGCAGCACTAGACGATTACTGAGAACCCAGCGACAACTGTGGTGGAATCCCCAGAGGAGCCTCGCAACATGCACAGAGACTGGCTTCTCCAAAGGGCACAGAGGCGAGTCCCTGGGGTCCCAGTTATAACTCAAGATGACACTGGGACCACTCAAGAAAAAACAGAAGCTTCTCCCCTGCAGGCGGTGTGAGGCCCTTGTCCACGGCAGCATCACGGGGGAATTCAGCCTGTCCCTCTTGGACCTGGAAAGGCTCCTTCTCACCTTGCTGAGACCCAAGAAGTTTCCAGGCTCACACATGCCCACTTGAGAGGAACCCCAAGGGCCCCGCCAAGAATCAAGAGGAGTCCCATTTTCCCCTGCTGAGCTCCAGAT
Source organism: Raphicerus campestris (assembly GCA_006410735.1). NCBI lineage: Eukaryota > Metazoa > Chordata > Mammalia > Artiodactyla > Bovidae > Raphicerus > Raphicerus campestris. The sequence goes on from SJYW01026769.1 coordinate 14,859, forward strand.
GAGGGGCCCTTTCCCTGCTCCATCGGGAAAGGTTTCATGGTGTTCCACTCCCATCACAAGAGGAGGTGCTCGCACCTGGGGAGTCGAAAGGAGTCTCACAGGTTGTGCCACCATTCCCCAAGACACCCAAATGCCTCGTCCACTTCAGATGAACCTGACTGCCCTTCACTGCCTCGACTGTCACCCCGAGGATCGGCTCCAGCACACTGGCACATGTGACAGCCCTGGGGTAACACGAGCGCAAGCCATAGATCCCTGTATCCGCTCGACAGGGTCCCGGACACTGTTACTGCAGGTGGGGAGGAAAGCAGCCTTGCATGACTCCAGTTGAGACGAGGCTTGACTCCCCTGTGAGGACTCCAGGGGAAGCCCAAGATTAATGTCAACACGGGCGAGGCAATCTCAGCCTCCCGCCTCAGCACCAGAAGGGTACTGAGGACTTGGCGCCACTGGGCAGGAATCCCCAGATGTGCCTCCCCCCTTGCACAGAGACTGGCCTCTCCTGGTGCCACAGGGGCAGATCCCTGTGGTCCCCGTCATAACTCGAGAGGATCCCACCGAAACTCGAAGAGAAAGAAGAAGCTTCACCCTTGCAGGCTGAGTGAGGCCCTTGTCCACTGCGTCACCCCGGAGGAATACACCCGTTCCCTCTTGGACCTCAAAATGCTCTTTCACACCCTTGCTGTGACCCAAGAAGTTCCCCATCCAACCCGTTCCCACTCTAGGGGAACCCCGAGGGTCCCGCCACGACTCAGGAGGAGCTCCATTTTCCCATGCTCAGCTCCAGATGAGGGGCCCTTTCCCTGCTCCATTGGGAAACATTTCACAATGTTCCACTTCCATCTCAAGAGGAGGTGCTCACACCTGGAGAGTCAAGAGGAGGCTCACATATTGGGCCACCATATTCCAAGACCCCCAAATGCCTCGTCCACTCCAGATGAACCTGACTGCCCTGCATTGCCTCGACTGTAACCCAGAGTCTCGACTCAAGCACACTTGCATGTGTGACAGCCCTGGTGTACCTCGAGGGTAAGCAAGAGATCCCTGTATACGCTCGACAGGGACCCTGGCACTGTTGCTGCAGTTGGGGAAGAAAGAGGCCCTACAAGTCTCCAGGCGAGACGAGGCCTGACTCCCCTTTGGGGGTCCAGAGTAACCTCAAGACCTATGAAACCATGAGCGAGGAAATCTCAGGCTCCGACCTCAGCACCAGACGAGGACTGAGGAGCTGGCGTTGACTGGGGAGGAATCCCCAGAGACGCCTCGCAACTCTCACTGAGACTGGCCTCTCCTGAGAATACAGGAGAGGGTCCCTGGGGTCCCTGTCGTAACTAGAGAGAACCCCACCACAACTCGAGAAAAACCGGAAGCTTCTCCCCTTAAGGCAGCGTGTGGCCCTTATCCGTGTCGGCGTATCCCTGTCTGCTCGAATGGATGCTGGACACTCTTGCTGCAGATGGGGAGGAAAGCGGCCGGTTACCGCTCCAGGCGAGAAGAGGACTGACTCCCCTGTGGGAGCTCCAAGAGAACCCCAAGCCCTAGGTCAGCATGGGCGAGGCAAGCTCAGGCTGTGGCCTCAGCACCAGAGGAGGCCTGGGGACCCAGCTTCGACTGGGGAGGAATACCTAGTGGCAACTCATATGGAGACTGGCCTCCCCTGAGGCCAGAGAGGTGGGTCCCTGTGGTCCGGGTCGTAACTCGAGAGGACCCTGCTGCAACTCGAGAAAAACCAGAGGCTTCTCCCTTGCAGGCAGTGTGAGGCTCTTGTCCACTGTGGTGTCGCACGTGAAATCACCCGTTCCCTCTTGGACATCGAAATGCTCCTTTGCACCATTGCTGTGACCCAAGAAGTACCCCGCCAAACAAGTCTCAACTCGAGAAGACCGCCGAGGGTCCCACATCGACTCAAGAGGAGATCCATTTTCACATGCTCATCTCCAGATGACGGGTCTTTCCCTCCTTCTTCGGGAAAGGGTTCCCAGCTCTCCCCTCACATCCCAAGAGGGGTCCCTCAAACCAGACGAGTCCAGAGGAGCCTCAGGTGTCTGGTCACCTTTCAACAAGAACCCCAAATGCCTTGTCCAGTCCAGATGAACCTGACTGCCCTGCACTGCCTTGACTGCCTCCCCGAGACTCGACTGCCGACACACTGGCACGTGTGATTGCCCCAGGGTAACTCAAGGGAAAGCCACAGATCCCTTTCTCCTTTCGACAGAGAGCTGGACACGGCTGGTACACCCTGGAGTAAAGCGGCCCTGCACGTCTATGGGCGAGATGAGGTCTGACTCCCCTGAGGGGGATCCAGGGGAACCCCAAGACCTACATAGGCATGGTGAGGAAAGCTCAGGCTCTGGCCTCAGCACCAGAATGGGACTGAGGACTTGGCACCACTGGGGAAGAATGCCCAGATGTGCCTGGCCCCTCGCAGGGAGACTGACATTTCCTGGGGCCACAGGGGTGGGTCCCAGGGGCGCTGTTGTAATTTGAGAGGACACATCCACAACTCAAAAAGAACCAGACACTTCCCTGCAGGTAGGGAGAGCACCTTGTCCGATGTGGCATCTCAGGGACTTCACCCCTTCCCTCTTGGACCACGAAAGGCCCCTTCACACCCTTGCTGTGACCCAAGAAGCTCCCCGCCCCACCCATCCCCACTTGAGAGGAACCCCGCGGGTCCTGCCAAGACACAAGAGGAGCCCCGTTTTCCCCTGATGAGCTCAAGATGATGGGCCCTTTCCCTGCTCTGTTGGGAAAGGTTCCATGGTGTTCTCCTCGCATTTCAAGAGGAGTTGCTCCCACCTGGAGAGTCAGGAGAAGTCTCACTGCTTCGGCCACCATTCCCCAAGACCCCCAAATGCCTCGTCCACTCCAGATGAACCTGACTGCCCTGCACTGCCTCGACTGTCACCCCGAGGATCGAATCCGGCACACAGGCCCTTGTGATAGCCCTGGGGTACCTCGAGGACAAGCCACTGATCCCTGTATCTGCTTGACAGGGACCTGCACACTGTTGCTGCAGTTGGGGAGGAAAGCGGCTGTGCACCTCTCCAGGCGAGACGAGGCCTGACTCCTCTGTGGGGCTCCAGGGGAACTCCAAGACCTATGTCAGCATGGGTGAGGCAAACAGAGGCTCTGGCCTCAGCACCAGACAGGGAATGAGGACCCGGCGATGTCTGTGGAGGAATCCCCAGAGGTGCCTATAAAATCCCATGGAGTCTAGGTTCTCCTGAGGCCACAGCAGCTGGTCCCTGGGGACTCCATCGTAACTCAAGAGGACCCCGCTGCAACTTGACAAAAACCAGAAGCTGCTCCGCTGCAGGGAGGGTGAGTCCCTTGTCCACTGCAGCATCTCGGGGGAAATCACCCCTTATCTCTTGGACCTCAAAAGGCTCATTCAAACCCTTGCTTTAACGTAGGAAGCTCCCTGCCCAAATCGTCCCCACTCGAGAGGAACTTCGAGGGTCCTGCCAAGACTCAAGAGGCGCTGCGTTTTTCCCTGCTGAGCTCCAGATGAGGGGCCCTTTCCCTGCTCCATCAGAAAAGGTTTTCCAGCACTCCCCAAACATCCCAAGTGGTGGCCATGCATCAAGAGAGTCGGTAGAAGCCTCAGCTGTCCGATCACCACTCCCCAACACCTGCAAATGCCTCGTCCACTTCAGATGAACAAGACTTCCCTGCACTGTCTCGACTGTCACCCCGGGCTCGACTCCCAACACAATGGCACATGAGACAGCCCTGGAATACATTGATGACAAGCCACAGATCCCTTTGTCCGCTTTACGGGGAGCTGGACACTTCATCTGCTCATGGGGAAGAAAAAAGCCGAGCAAGTCTCCAGGCGAGAAGTGGCCTGACTCACCTGTGGGGGCTCCAGAGTAACCTCAAAACCTATGAAAGCATGAGCGAGGAAATCTCAAGTTCCGACCTCAGCACCAGACGAGGACTGAGGAACTGGCGAAGACTGGGGAGGAATGCTCAGAGGCACCTCACAATTCGCACTGAGAATAGCCTCTCCTGAGGATACAGGGGCGGAGCCCTGGGTTCCAGGTCATAACTCGAGAGGACCCCTTCACAACTCGAGAAAACGGAACCTTCTGCCCTGCAGGCTAGGTGGGGCCCTTGTCCACAACGACATCTCAGGAGAATTCACCCCGTCCATCTTGGACCACGAAAGGCTCCTTCACACCTTTGCTGTGACCCAAGAAGTTCCCCGCCCCACCTGTCCCCACTCGAGAGGAACCCCGAGGGTCCCGAAAGAGGAGCCCCGTTTTCCCTTGCTGAGCTCCAGATGAGGAGACCTTTCCCTGCTCCGTCGGGAAAGGTTTTGCGGTGTTCCCCTAACATCCCAAGAGGTGGTGCTCGCACCTGGAAAGTCAGGAGGAGTCTCACAGTTTGGGCCACCATTCTCCAAGACTCCCAAAAGTCTTTTACACTTCAGATGAACCTGACTGCCCTGCACTGCTTCGACTGTAACCCTGAGGCTTGGCTCTGGCACATTGGCATGTGTGACAGCCCTAGAGTACCTGGAGCGCAAGCCATAGATCCCTGTGTCTGCTCGACAGGTACCCGGACATTGTTACTGCAGTTGGGAAGAAAGCGGCCATGCAGGTCTCCAGTCGAGACGAGGCCTGACTCTGTTCTGCAGGCTCCAGGGGAAGCCCAATACAAATGTCAGCACGATCGAGGAAATCGCAGGCTGCAGCCTCAGCACCAGAAGGGTACTGAGTACTTGGCGCCACTGGGGAAGAATCCCCAGACGTACCTCACTCCTCGCACGGAGACTGGGCTAGCCTGGGACCACAGGGGTGGATCCCTGTGGTCCCCATCCTAACTCGAGTGGACCCCGCCGCAAAAACGAGAAGCTTCACCCTTGCAGGCGGAGTGAGGCCCTTATTCACTGCTGTCTCCCGGGGGAAATCACCCGTTCCATCTTGGCCCTCGAAATGCTCTTTCACACCCTTGCTGTGACCCAAGAAGTTCCCTGCCCCACACGTCCTCACTCAAGAGGACCGCCGAGGGTCCTGCCGCGGCTCAAGAGGAGCTCCATTTTCCCATGCTCAGCTCCAGATGAGGGGCCCTTTCCCTGCTCCATCGGTAAAAGTTTCCCCGCTCTCCTCTCGCATCCCAAGAGGAGGCACTCACACCAGGCGAGTCCAGAGAAGTCTCAGGCTTCGGGTCACATTTCCCCAAGACCCCCAAATGCCTAGTCCACTTCAGATGAACCCGACTGCCCTGCACTGCCTAAGTATAACCCCGAGGCTCGACTCCAACACAATGGCACGTTTGACAGCCCTAGGGTACCTCGAGCGCAAGCCATAGATCCCTATATCTGCTCGACAGGGACCCAGACACTGTTACTGCAGTTGGGAAGAAAGCGGCTTTGCAGGTCTCCAGTTGAGGCGAGGCCTGACTCCCCTGTGGGGACTCCAGGGGAAGCCCATGACTAATGTCAGCACGGGCGAGGCAATCTCAGGCTGCAGCCTCAGCACCAGAAGGGAACTGAGGACTTGGCGTCACTGGGGAGGAATCGCTAGATGTGCCTCACCCCTCGCAAGGACACTGGCCTATCCTGGGGCCACAGGGGGGTATCCCTGTGGTCCCGGTCGTAACTTGGGAGGTCCCTGCCGCAACTCGGGAAAAACAAGAAGCTTCACCCTTGCAGGTGGAGTGAGGCCCTAGTCCGCTGCAGCATCCAGGGGGAAATCACCCGTTCCAACATGGACCTCGAAATGCTGTTTCACACCCTTGCTGTGACCCAAGAAGTTCCCCGCCCCACACGTCCCCACTCAAGAGGACTGCCGAGCGTCCCGCGGTGACTCAACAGGAGCTCCATTTTCCCATGCTCAGCTCCAGATAAGGGGCCCTTTCCCTTTTCCATCCGGAAAGGTTTCCTGGCTCCCCTTTCGCACCCCAAGAGGAGGCACTCACACCAGGCGAGTCCAGAGAAGCCTCAGGCCTCGGGTCAATTGGAGCAAGACCCCCAAATGCCTATTCCAGTCCAGATGAAACTGACTGTCCTGCACTGTCTCGATTGTCACCCCGAGGCTCAACGCAGGCACACTTGCATGTGTGATAGTCCTGGGGTACCTTGACTTCAAGACACTGATCCCTGTATCCCCTCGACAGCGACCTGGACACTGTTGCTGCAGTTGGGGAGGAAAGCGGCCATTCACGTCTCCAGTAGAGACGAGGCCTGACTCTAGTTTGTGGGCTCCACTGGAAGCCCAATACAAATGTCAGCATGGGCGAGGCAATCTCAGACTGCAGACTCAGCACCAGAAGGGGTCTGAGGACTTGGCACCACTGGGGATTAATCCCCAGATGTGCCTCGCTCCTCGCACGGAGACTGGCCTATCCTGGGGCCACAAGGGCGGATTCCTGTGGTCCCCATCGTAACTTGAGAGGACCCCACCACAACTTGAGAAAAACCAGAAGCTTCACCCTTGCAGGGAGCGTGAGGCCCTTGTCCATTGCGGTGACCCGGGGGAAATCACCCTTTCCCTCTTGGACCTCGAAATGCCCTTTCACAGCCTTGCTGTGACCCAAGAAGTACCCCGCCCCACACATCCCCACTCGAGAGGACCAGCGAGGGTGCCACCGCCACTCAACAGGAGCTCGTTTCCCATGCTCAGATCCAGATGAGGGGCATTTTCCTTGCTCCATCGGGAAATGGTTTCCGGCTCCCCCTCTTATCCCAAGAGGAGGCAGTCACACCAGGAGATTCAGGAGAAGCCTCAGTCCTCAGGTCACATTAACGCAAGACCCACAAATGCCTAGTCCACTCCAGATTAATCTGATTGTCCTGCACTGCCTCGACTGTCACCCCGAGGCTTGACTCCGGCACACTGGCATGTGTGACAGCCCTGTAGTGTCTCGAGGTCAAGCCACAGATCCCTGTATCCGCTCAACAGGGACCCAGACACTGTTGCTGCAGTTGGGGAGGAAAGCGGCTGTGCACGTCCCCAGGCAAGATGAGGCCTGACTCCCCTATGGGGGCTCCAGAGGAACCCCAAGACCTATATCATTATGGGCGTGGCAAGCACAGGCTCCGGCCTCAGTAGCAGATAAAGATTAAGGACCCGGAGACGTCTCGGGAGACATCCCCACAGGTGCCTCACAACTCCCATGGAAACTGGCCTCTCCTCAGGCCACAGGGGCGGGTCCCTGTGGTACCCGTCATAACTCGAGAAGACCCTGACACAACTCCAGAAAAACCAGAAGGTTCTCCCCTGCAGGGAGGGTGAGTCCCTTGTCCACTGCAGCATCTCGGGGGAAATCACCCCTTTGCTCTTGGACCTACAAAGTCCCCTTCATACCCTTGTTGTGACCTAGGAAGTTCCCCGGTTCAACCGTCCCCACTCGAGAGGAACCCCGAGGGTCCCGCCGAGACTCAAGAGGAGACCCGTTTTCCACTGCTGAGTTCCAGATGAGGCGCCCTTTCCCCGCTCAACCTGGAAAGGTTTGCCAGTGATCCCCTCACATCCCAAGAGGCAGCCTTGCATCAGGAGAGTCGGGAATAGCCTCAGGTGTCTGGCCACCACTCTCCAAGATCCCCAAATGCCTCAGCCACTCAGGATGAACATGAATGCCCTGCACTGTCTCGACTGTCACCCCGAGGCTTGACTCCCAACACACTGGCTCGTGAGACAGCCCTAAAGTACCTCGATGGCAAGCCACTGATTCATATGTGCTCTTTAAGGGGAGCCGGACACTGCCGCTGCAGTTGGGGAAGAAAGAGGCCGTGCAAGTCTCCAGGCAAAAAGAGGACTGATTCCCCTGTGGGGATTCCAGAGTAACCTGAAGATGTATGAATGGATGAGCGAGGAAATCTCAAGCTCGACCTCAGCACCAGTTGAGGACTGAGGACCCGGCGATGACTGAGGAGGAATCCCCAGGGGCACCTCGCATCTTGCACTGAGAATGGCCTCTCCTGAGGATACAGGTTCGGGTTCCTGGGGTCCCCGTCATAACTAGAGAGGACCCCGCCGCATCTTGAGAAAAACCGGAAGCTTCTCCCCTGCAGGCGTGGTGTGGCCCTTGTCCACAATGGCATCTTAGGGAATTCACCTTGTCCCTCGTGGACCTCGAAAGGCTCCTTCACACCCTTGCTGAGACCCAAGAAGTTCCCCACCTCACCCATACCCACTCGAGAGGAACGCCAAGGGTCCCGCCAAAAATCAAGGGGAGCCCCGTTTTTCCCTGCTGAACTCCAGATGACGGGCCCTTTCCCTGTCCATGGGGAAAGGTTTCGCGGTGTTCCCCTCGTATCCCAAGAGGAGGTGCTTGCACCTGGAAAGTCGGGAGGAGTCTCACCGATTGGGCCACAATTCCCCAAGACCCTCAAATGCCTCGTCCACTTGAGATGAACCTGACTGCCCTGCACAGCCTCGATTATAACCCTGTGGCTCAACTCCGGCACACTGGCACGTGTGACAGCCCTAGCGAATCTAGAGTGCAAGCCATAGATCCCTGTATCCTCTTGACAGGGACCTGGACACTGTTACTGCACTTGGGAAGGAAGGCGGCCGTGCACGTCTCCAGTCGAGACGAGGCCTGATGCCACTCTGCGGGCTCCAGGAGATGTCAAATACAAATGTCAGCATGGGCTATGCAATCTCAGTTCGCAGCCTCAGCACCAGAAGGGGACTGAGGACTTCACGCCAGTGGGGAGGAATCCCCAGATATGCCTCGTCCCTCGCAGGGAGACTGGCTTACCCTGGGGCCACAGGGGTGGGTCCCTGTGGTCCCCGTCGTAACTCGAGCAGACCGCACCGCAACTCGAGAAAAACCAGAAGCTTCACCCTTGCAGGCGGTGTGAGGCCCTTGTGCACTGTTGTGTCCCGGGGGAAATCACCCATTCCCTCTTGGAACTCGAATTGCTCTTCACACACTTGGTGTGACCCAAGAAGTTCCCGGCCCAACACGTCCCCACTCCAGAGGACTGCCCAGGGTCCCGCTGTGATTCAAGAAGAGCTCCATTTTCACATGCTCAGCTCCAGGGCCCATAGGGAAAGGGTTCCCGGCTCTTTCCTTGCGTCCCAAGAGGAGGCACTCACGCCAGGCGAGTGCAGAACAGCCTCAGGCTTCCGGTCACATTTACTCAAGACCGCCAAATGCCTAGTCCACTCCAGATGAATCTGACTGTCCTGCACTGCCTCAACTGTCACCCCGAGGCTCGACTACGGCACACTGGCACCTGTTATAGCCCTGGGGTATCTTGAGGTCAAGCCACTGATCCCTGTATCCGCTTGACAGGGACCCGGCCACTGTTGCTGCAGTTGGGGAGGAAAGAGGCTGTGCACGTCCCCAGGAGAGACGAGGCCTGACTCCCCTGTGGGGGCTCCAGGGTTACCCCAAGACCTATGTTAGCACAGGCGAGGCAAGCTCAGGCTCCGGCCTCAGCACCAGGCGAGGACTGAGGACCCGGAGAAGTCTCTGGAAGAATCCCCACACATGCCTCGCAACTCGCATGGAGACTGGACTCACCTGAGGCCAGAGGGGCAAGACCCTGGGGTCCCTGATGTAACTTGAGAGGACCCAGCCGCAACTCGAGAAAAACCAGAAGCTTCACCCCTGCAGGAACGGTGAGTCCCTTGTCCACTGCAGCATCTCAGGGGAAATCACCCTTTTCCTCTTGGACCTCGAAAGGCTCCTTCATACCATTCTTGTGACCTAGGAAGTTCCCTGCCCCAATAGTCTCCACTCGAGAGGAGCTCCACAGTTTCCCCTGTGTCTCAAGAGGAGCCCTGTTTTCCCCTGCTGAGCTCCAGATAAGGGGCCCTTTCCCTACTCAATCGGGGAAGGTTAACGGTGCTCCCCTCGCATCCTAAGAGGTGGGCTCACAACAGGAGAGTCGAGAGGAGCCTCAGGTGTCCGACCACCACTCCCCAAGGCCCCCAAATGCCTTGCCACTACAGATGAACATGACTGCCCTGCATTGTCTCGACTCTCACCCTGAGGCTCGACACCCAAAACACTGGCAAGTGAGACAGCCCTGGAGTACCCAGATGGCACGCCATAGATCCCTGTGTCTGCTTGATGGGGAGCCGGACACTGCCGCTGCAGGTGGGGAAGAAAGAGGTCGTGCAAGTCTACAGGCGAGAAGAGGCCTGACTCCCCTGTGAGGGCTCCAGAGTAACCTCAGGACCTATGAAAGCATGAGCGAGGAAATCTCAGGCTCCAACCTCAGCACCAGACGAGGAGTGAGGACCCGGCTATGACTGGGGAGGAATCCCCAGAGGCGCCTCACAACTCGCACGGAGTATGGCCTCTCTTGAGGATACAGGGGCGGATCCCTGGCGTCCCCATCGTAACTGGAGAGGACCGCACCGCAACTCTAGAAAAACTGGAAGCTTCTCCCCTGCAGGCTTGGTTTGGCCTTTGTCCGCAAACGCATGTCAGGGGAATTCACCCCGTCCCTCGTGGATCTCGAAAGGCTCTTTCACACCCTTGCTGTGACCCAAGAAGTTCCCCGCCCTACCCGGCCCCACTCAAGAAGACTGCCAAGGGTCTTGCCGTGACTCAACAGGAGCTCCATTTTCCATTGCTCAGCTCCAAATGAAGGGCCCTTTCCCTGCTCAATCAGGAAAGGGTTCCTGGCTCTCCCCTCACATCCCAATTGGAGGCACTCATATCAGGCGTGTCCACAGAATACTCAGGCATTGGGTCACATTTCCCCAAGACCCCCAAATGCCTAGTCCACTCCAGAAGAATCTCACTGTCCTTCACTGGCTGAACTGTCACCCCGAGGCTCGGCTCCAGCACACTGGCAGTTGTGATAGCCCTGGGCTACCTCGAGGTCAAGCCACTGATCCCTGTATCCACTCGACAGGGACCCGGACACTGTTGCTGCAGTTGGGGAGGAAAGCGGCTGTCCACAACCCCAGGCGAGACGAGGACTGACTCACTTATGGGGTCTCCAGGGCAACCTCAAGACCTATGTCAGCATGGGCGAGGCAAGCACAGGCTCTGGCCTCAGCAGCAGACGAGGACTGAGGATTCGACGACANCCACAACCCCAGGCGAGACGAGGACTGACTCACTTATGGGGTCTCCAGGGCAACCTCAAGACCTATGTCAGCATGGGCGAGGCAAGCACAGGCTCTGGCCTCAGCAGCAGACGAGGACTGAGGATTCGACGACATCATGGGAGGAATCCCCACAGGTGCCTCACAACTCGCATGGAGAATGGCCTCTCATGAGGTCACAGGGGCGGGTCCCTGGGG
>SJYW01026771.1:4543-22733 GCA_006410735.1 Raphicerus campestris
AAAGCTATTAGGAACTATGCTGTAATATAAAGAACAGACTTTGGACTCTATGGGAGAAAGTAAAGGTGGGATGATTTGAGAGAATAGCATTGAAACATGTATATTAACATATGTGAAATAGATCACTAGTCCAAGTTCGATGCTTGAAACAGGGCACTCAAAGCTGGTGCACTGGGATGACCCAGAGGGATGGGATGGGGAGGGAGGTTCAGAACGGTGGACACATGTACACCCATGGCTGATTCCTGTCAATGTATGGCAAAAACAACTACAATATTGTAAATTACTTATCTTCCAATTAAAATAATAATAATAATAAACATTGGTACATAGTATTGAAAGGCAAATGTTATGTTCCAATTGGAAGGTACACAGCATTGGGCCTAGTTGGTTCCAACCCCTTTTTTTCATATCCTGTTTTTCTCAAAGCCTGTCTCATTTTTTAAATTTGTGCCCTGACCCCTTCCTTCCTATCTCAGAAATATGCTACTTATTAATTGATAAAGGATAATGTTATTTTGAAAAGAATATGAAAACTACTGAATTAACAATTTTTTTTTCAGATTTAAAAACTCATTCCTTTTGCTTTTTTTTTTTTTCAAATGTCAATTAAGAGCTTTCTAGTTCTCAGTATTCTACTTGATATAAGACATAGATAGGAAAATATGGCATGAAGTTCACTTGGAAACAATGACTTTAAATGAAAAAGCAATCAATTATTTTTCAATATGAAAACTGTACTAAGAAGACCTATAAGAACATAGTAGAAGCCAAGATTAGTTGTGCTTATGGAGCTGATATCCAGACAGATACAATGACTAGTATATAATGAAAGTTTTGAAAATTATAACATTTTAAATCATTTTAAAGCAGTCATATAGATAAAAAAAGATATCAGAAAAGAGGTTAGCTATACAATAATACGTTACCAATTTTATGAAACTAATTTTAATTCCACTGTTCTTCTATTTGCAATAAATTATTTGGATTTGTTGGGTTTTTCCCATTAAAACTTTAAGAGGTTGAGATATTAAAATTTATTCTTTTAAGGAGAAAGACAATGTGCATTAATATATACCAATAAATAAAAATACATAGTATTTTAATTGACTTTGGGTTTAAGCTAAATCATGGGGAAGGGATGTGACTCAATGGAAAACCATTCATTACTTCATAGTGAAAATCAGTTTATAATTACTAAATCAGATTTGTGAGGGAATCATTTTTATAAATCCTCTTAATACTAAATTTGCTGTGTCAGCTTGACTGAGCTATTGGATGCTCAAATACTGTGTTAAACATTATTCTGGGTGTGTCTATGAGATTCACATCTGAATAGGCAGACTGAGTAAATCAGATCATGCTCCTTAGCATGGATGAGTCTCATTCAACCAACTGAGGGCCTGAATAGAACAAATGGGTGGGTAAGAGGGGACTCTTCATGCCTCAGTGCTTGAGCTAAGGTACTGATCTTCTCCTACCTTCAGCCTAGAACTTATATCATCACCTCTGCTGGTGCTCTAACCTTTGGACTTGGACAGGAGCTGAAAGCTGAAGCTGAAGTGTCAGTCATTCAGTTGTGTCCGACTCTTTGTGACCCCATATACTATAGCCCAGTAGCTCTTCTGTCCAGGAAATTCTCCAGGCAAGAAGACTGGAGTGAGTGTGTAACCATTCCCTTCCCCAGGAAATCTTCCTGACCCATGGATGAAATCCGGGTCTCCTCAACAGCATGCAGATTCTTTACCATCTGAGCCACCAGGGAAACCCAGACTTAGATGGGTGCTACACCACAACTAGAGAGTCCACACACCACAATGAAAGATCCTGCATGCAACAAATAAGACCCAATACAACCAAATAAACAAATATTTAAATAAATAAATAAATAAGAAAGTAGAGGAGTTGAATTAAATGTTTTTGTTTTTTGTTTTTTTTTACAATGTCCATGCTGTTAAATCTTCCACCAATGTTGTTTCATGTAGCAATTCAACATGGTAGAACATAAATTTTTTAGCAAGTGTAAACCAGGGCCTTCTGGCACACTATGAATGAAACACACATAAACACATTTTGTACACAGCTGCAAAAAGAGTGAACAGTTCAAAGGATGATGGTTGTTGCTTTTAATAGACAGATGTAGAATTGATTATAAGAGATTTCTAACTTGGGATGATTTTCTTCAAATAACCTTCAGCTTACCTGAGTGACTTTTTCAATAAATCTCATCTTTCAACTTGAAATACACTTTTCAATATTATTAACTTATTAACCAATGAAAACAGTTTCTTACAATACTGCCTATTTTCTACTTTTGTTATTTCCCTCTTAACCAAGTCCTTGGGTTTCAGCTAAATATTTTATGGATAAGTACATTTCTTCCTCAAAAAGAAAGGTAGGTGAAATGTATAGTTCTACCTCCATGCCTATGTCTTGCTCATTTATGCAAAGGAGGCTTTAAATGAGAGAGTAAAAGACAAAAATATTTTGCTTAATCTCATGAAGTTGATTCAAAGCTCTGTGAAAACTTTATTTTTAAAAATTATTCACACAAATATATGTCATAAGATTTTACACCAATTAGTCAATAGTTGAATGTATTTATTTAATTTGTAGCCAACATACAACATTACTATGATAGCATTAATATAGTCATAAGAAAAAAGTATGATTAATACTTGTGTTTAAAAACAGCACATGACATCACCATTTTAACCTACCTTTCAACATCACTCCAGGTTTCGTTATCATTCTCATGTAAAGAGAGGACTGACCTATTTTCAAGGCTCCACTACAGATTGCATATGCAAATATCATCTTTGCTGTATTATGTTCAGGATCTGCAAATGCTAATACATAGATTCTCTCACACAGAGCTGAAGAGGTTGCACTATGCATTGTACTCTAATATAATTATTTTTCATCTCTATCAGGGCACATGCAAAGCTTAGATGAAATTAAGAAAAGCCAGACACCACCAAAGAAATCAATTATAGACAACACTTCTCTCACAGGAAAACTTTTGCATATTTGTTGGCAGATGTCCAGTTCCTGTGAGAAATACACCTCTTCTCTTCACCTTGGATAAAGGATAGCACTCTTAAAGTGGTACACTTGAAAAATACTGGTCTTTGATATGATGGTTTCCTTTTTAAAGTACATAGAGATCTTGGTTTTAATTACAATTCTCATATTTTCTAGTGAGACTAAAAAAATTAGTAAGGGCTCAGAGATGAAGACTCTGAAAACCAGAGTCAATAACAATGCAGGATTACAAAGCAACCTTAATTTTAAATATGAAAGCTATGTGCTTCAAAGATGAGTGATGCTTCAAGTCAATTAGTCTTGAGATTTTTTTGTTATAATTGTTTTGTGTCTTACTCTAGAACATTCTGCACAGGCAATATCAGTAACTCCATAAATCTCTTTTCACTTACATTGAAAGTCTGAATTTAAGCCATGTTCTCTGAGGTAAAGGGTCAGGGGTTTTATCCACTAAGCCACCAAACCCCGCATTTCAAATACTTTTGAGTCCTGGTATTTCTTTGTGACAGAAGACACTCATGAGGAATTATGCGCTGTGCCTGAGGGTGAAAGAAGCAAAAGAAAGCCTTATTAAGAGTACACGTGCTGCAGCCTGACAGATTTTGACCTTCACAATGACACAAAGGCAAAGATGAATGCAAAAAAGCTCCACTGCTGTAAAACATTGTAACAAGACAATCTGTAGGACCTCAAAAAAGAAAGAAAGAAAAACAAAAAAGAGGGAAAATGTTTATCAGCTCAGGGAAGATCAAAGCAAATATAGTTTTGGTCTGAAAGAAATAAAGAAAAACCAAAAGATTAAAAGAAAAAAAAAAGAAACGCTTTTAAATTGAAGGTCAAAGAAGATAATAAAAATACGGATATAAGTGATTGGTAATCCTGCATGATGCTGTCTGATACTGTTTCCCATATATGGTTATATTGTTATTTAAACTGCTTTCCTTATTTTGAAAGCCAGAATAATGATCCTTCCCCAAATAAAAACCCATGGACAGGATATTTTTCAGTTTAGTTTTAAAAAGTATATTCTGATTGGAAATAGACCAAGATTTAACCAATAAAAAGATATAGCAAGTGCAAAAATATTACTAATTTAACCATATTTTGATCCTAAATTAAGTATTTGTGTGGGGGGGGGGAGGCTGGGGGGATATTATTTTTAAAAAGCTATGAAAACCCACCTGGTTCCTTAAGCTCAATATTGAACAAACAACATTTGTGTAGTAAGATTACAACAAGAAAAACTCTTTAGTTTTAAGTAAAAGATATTGTCACCTCTCTTTTACTTTTAATTAAGGAATTACACTAGAACTAGATATTCATTAGCAGAAAGTTGTCTAACCTTCCTTATCACCTCACTGCTTTGCCCTAAGCATTTGAGTCTCCTGTACAGTCTAATCTAAAGTGGCTTAATTCTCTTTTCAAATGTCAGGGAGGAAACAGCACCTGGAAGCCAACTGCAACCACTGCTGCTTAAGCTGTCAGAGTTCTCATCAGTTCAGTTCAGTTCAGTCGCTCAGTCCTATCTGACTCTGCGACCGCATGTTTCGCAGCACGCTGGGCCTCCCTGTCAATCACCAACTACCGGAGTTCAGTCAGACTTATGTCCATAGAGTCGGTGATGCCATCCAGCCATCTCATCCTCTGTCGTTCCCTTCTCCTCCTGTTCCCAATCCCTCGCAGGATAAGAGTCTTTACCAATGAGTAAATTCTTCACGTGAGGTGGCCAATGTATTGGAATTTCAACTTTAGCATCAGTCCTTCCAATGAACATCCAGGACTGACTTCCTTTAGGATGGACTATTTGGATCTCCTTGCAGTTCAATGGACTCTCAGGAGTATTCTCCAACACCACCGTTCAAAAGCACCTAATTCTCCAGTGCACAGCTTTCTTAAAGTCCAACGATCACATCCATACATGACCACTGGAAAAACCATAGCCTTGACTAGATGGACCTTATTTGGTCATAACTTTCCTTCCAAGGAGTATCTTTTAATTTCATGGCTGCAGTCACCATCTGCAGTAATTTTGGAGCCCAGAAAAATAAAGTATGAAACCGTTTCCACTGTTTCCCCATCTTTCCCATGAAGATAGGGACCAGATGCCATGATCCTCATTTTCTGAATGTCGAGCTTTAAGCCAACTTTTTCACTCTCCTGTCTCACTTTCATCAAGAGGCTTTTTAGTTCCTCTTCACTTTCTGCCATAAGGGTGCTGTCATCTGCATATCTGAAGTTATTGATATTTCTCCCAGAAATCTTGATTCCAGCTTGTGCTTCTTCCAACCCAGTGTTTCTCATGATGTACTCTGCATATAAGTTAAATAAGCAGGGTGACAAAATACAGACTTGACGCACTCCTTTTCCTATTTGGAACAAGTCTGTGGTCCACGTCCAGTTCTAACTGTTGCTTCCTGACCTGCATACAGGTTTCCCAAGAGGCAGGTCAGGTGGTCTGGTATTCCCATCTCTTTCAGAATTTTCCACAGGTTTTTTTTTTTTTCTTGAGATCCACACAGTCAAAGGCTTTGGCATAGTCAATAAAGCAGAAATAGATGGTTTTCTGGAACTCTCTTGCTTTTTCAATGATCCAGTGGATATTGGCAAATTGAACTCTGGTTCCTCTGCCCTTTCTAAAACCAGCTTGGATGTCTGGAAGTTTATGGTTCATGTATTGCTGAAGCTTGGCTTGGAGAATTTTGAGTATTACTTTACTAGCGTGTGAGATGAGGAGAAGTCAATGGCATCCAACTCCATTATTCCTGCCTGGAAAATCCCATGGACAGAGAACCCTGGAAGGCTGCAGTCAATTGAGTCGCTGCGGGTTGGAAACGACTGAGCGACTTCACTTTCACTTTTCACTTTCATGGACTGGAGAAGGAAATGGCAACCCACTCGTGTTCTTCCCTGGAGAATCCCAGGGATGAGGCAGCCTGGTGAGCTGCCGTCTATGGGGTCACACACAGTCAGACACTGACGTGACTTAGCAGCAGCAGCAGCGTGTGAGATGAGTACAACTCTGTGGTATTTTGAGCATTCCTTGGCATTGCCTTTCTTTGGGATTGGAATGAAAACTGACCTTTTCCAGTCCTGTGGCCACTGCTGAGTTTTCCAAATTTGCTGGCATATTGAGTGCAGCACTTTCACAGCATCATCTTTNATTCCTTGGCATTGCCTTTCTTTGGGATTGGAATGAAAACTGACCTTTTCCAGTCCTGTGGCCACTGCTGAGTTTTCCAAATTTGCTGGCATATTGAGTGCAGCACTTTCACAGCATCATCTTTGAGGATTTGAAATATCTCAGCTGGAATTCCATCAGCTCCACTAGATTGTTTGTAGTGATGCTTTCTAAGGCCCACTTGACTTCACATTCCAGGATGTCTGGCTCTAGGTGAGTGGTCACATCATCATGATGATCTTGGTCGCTGAGATCTTTTTTGTACAATTCTGCTGTGTAATCATGACACCTGTTCTTAATATTTTCTGCTTCTTTTAGGTCCATACCATTTTTGTCTTTTATCGAGCCCATCTATGCATGAAATGTTCCCTTCAGTTCAATTCAGTCACTCAGTCGTGTCTGACTCTTTGCGACCCCATGAATCACAGCACACCAGGCCTCCCTGTTCATCACCATCTCTCAGAGTTCACTCAGACTCACGTTCATCGAGTCCGTGATGCCATCNATAATCATAAGGGATTTGATTTAGGTCATACCTGAATGGTCTAGTGGTTTTCCCTACTTTCTTCAATTTAAGTCTGAATTTGGCAATAAGGAGTTCATGATCTGAGCCACAGTCAGCTCCTGGTCTTGTTTCTGCTTACTGTACAGAGCTTCTCCATCTTTGGTTGCAAAGAATATAATCAATCTGATTTCGGTGTTGACCATCTGGTGACGTCCATGTGTAGTTCTTCTCTTGTGTGTTGGAAGAGGGTGTTTGCTGTGAGAAGTGTGTTCTCTTGCCGATTCTCTGTTAGCCTTTGCTCTGTTTCATTCTGTATTCCAAGGCCAAATTTGCCTGTTATTTCAGGCGTTTCTTGACTTCCTACTTTTCCAGTAGGAAAAGTCTCCTATAATGAAAAGGACACCTTTTTTGGGTGTAAGTTCTAAAAGGTCTTGTAGGCCTCCACATAACCATGCAACTTCAGCTACTTCAGCATTACTGGTTGGTGCATAGACTTGGATTACCATAATATTGAATGGTGTGCTTTGGAAATGACAGAGATCATTCTTTCATTTTTGAGATTGCATTCAAGCACTGCATTTCATACTCTTGTTGACCATGATAGCTACTCCATTTCTTCTAAGGGATTCCTGCCCACAGTAGTAGATATAATGATCCCCTGAGTTAAATTTTCCCATTCCACCTCATTTTAGTTTGCTGATTCCTAGGATGTCGACATTCACTCTTGCCATCTCCTGTTCAACCACTTCAAATTTGCCTTTATTCATGGACCTAACATTCCAGGCTCCTATGCAATATTGCTCTTTACAGCATCAGACCTTGCTTCCATTACCAGTCACAGCCACAACTGGGTATTGCTTTGGCTCCATCCCTTCATTCTTTCTGGAGTTTTTTCTCCACTGATCTCCAGTAGCATATTGGGCAACTACTGACCTTGGGAGTTCATCTTTCAGTATCCTATCATTTTGCCTTTTCATACTGTTCATGGGGTTCTCAAGGCAAGAATACTGAAGTGGTTTCCCATTCTCTTCTCCAGTGGGCCACATTTCTGTCAGACCTCACCACCATGACCCACTTATCTTGGGTGGCCCCAAGCAGCATGGCTTAGTTTCATTAAGTTAGACAAGGCTGTGGTCCATGTGATCAGATTGGCTAGTTTTCTGTGATTATGGTTTCAGTGCGTCTGCCCTCTGATGCTGTCTTGCAATACCTACTACCTTACTTGGGTTTCTCTTACCTTGGGCATGGGGTATCTCTTCAGGGCTGCTCCAGCAAAGCACAGCCACTGTTCCTTACCTTAAATGAGGGGTATCTTCTCATGGCGGCCCCTCCTGACCTTGAACATGGAAGTAGCTCCTCTTGGCCCTCCTGCGCCAGTGCAGCCCCTGCTCCTTGAACGTGGGGTTGCTCTTCTCATCCACTGCCCCTGACCTTGGATGTGGGGCACCTCCTCTCGGCTGCTTCCCCTGACCTGGGAGAGGGGTAGCTCTTCTTAGCCACATTTCTGTGCAGTCCGTCACAACAGCATCCAAATACAACTGCTCATGGTAACATTGCAAAGATCTACTTTCATCTCTAAATAGAGAAAAATGAATAGATCAAGCCACCAATGTAAGTTAAAGTATTCAAGAAAATTCTATCACTTAATAAGGTTGACTTAATTCAGATTAATATTTTAAAAATACCCATGTTGTTTTTATTACAAAATTTCTGAAGAAAAAAATGCTTCTTAATTTTGATTTTTTAAAATTACAACTATAATAATACTCCAATTTAGAAGAAATTGAACCAGTACTCTTATAATTTGTTAATGAAATTTCTTAATTATTGAAATAATACTCATAAGAAGAAATAATTAACTTTGTATAAAGCTCCTAGGTGAGAATTCACAGTCATAGTTCTTGCCTTAATACATACCAGTTATCCTGTCATAAATACAACAGCTGTATATCTGTAAATTAAAAGGTACACATTAATGCCAATAGAGACTTCCCAAAACTTTTGCAGAAATGTGCCCAAAGAGTTTTTTTTCTATTCACAGACATAAGATGACATAAGAAATTGACAGATACTTCTTCACACTTACTGGACAATGGCTCACAGTGAACATGAAAGTTGTTCAGTCATGTCTGACTCTGTGACCCCATGGACTATACAGTCCGTGGACTTCTCCAGGCCAGAATACTAGAGTGGGTAACCTTTTCCTTCTCCAGGCAATCTTTCCAACCCAGGGATCGAAGCAGGTCTCCCGCATTTCAGGCAGATTGTTTACCAACAGAACCATAAAGGAAGCCCAAGAATACTGGAATGGGTAGCCTATCCCTTCCCCAGTAGATCTTCCTGACCCAGGAATCAAACCGGGGTCTCCTGCATTGCAGGAGGATTCTTGACCAACTGAGGTATTAAAAAAAAAAGATATAGAAGTAACTGCTGACTAGAGCAATCTATATCAAGTATCAACTGATAGGCAATATATGTAGATGTAGTCTCTTGTTCTTTGATTATTACTTTTTCAGATTTCTTCACCAAAATAAATATATTGTGTTCTAGGAGCTAACCAATAGGATGATGGATCCACATATCTCTTCACACCATTTTCATCTTTATATGTGCAATATTTGCCACACACTTTATCAGATTTGTCCTAAATAAATACTAGATAAAATAAAGCTCTGTCTCAGATAACTAAAACAAATCTTTCGGGAAATGGTTCTCAAAGTTTAGCCTGAAATCAAAACTACCAAACAAGGCTTCCGGGACTGACTTCTGAGTTCCTTCTCCAGAGTTTGTGATCTGGGATAGGGTTTAAGAATTTGAATTTCTCAAAAATTCCCAGTGATGCTCTACTATTAATTGGACCTTGCTTTGAGAAACACTGTCCTCAGAAATCTGTTTTTAACAAATTCTCAGGTGATTTGCTGATTGACCAAGATTAGGAACCATTACTCTATGACTGAGCTATAGCTAACCTTTTGATATCCAGCTTTTAAAAGTCTGCTATCATCTCAGCCTATCCTGCCCCAATCACACATTACTTCCTTACACATTCTCATTTGTATCTAGGAATGATATTTCAGTGAAGCATATTTCAACACAATCAAGAAATTGGAATTTGAAGGAGTTAATTGCTTCTTTCTTCACAAGACATAAAACACTTTTATAGTTTTTACGAGACTATATTTCATTTTTGGTTTAACACACTATTTCTCCACCTTGATTATAGTTACAAATGTAAATGACTGAAGAATAGAAAGACAAATGAAATGAGATGGATAGGTTGAACAGAAACATTGGTGAACCGCCTGGTGCATGTCATATTTACTGGAAAAACACAGACCACTCTAATTAACTATGACTATAAAACAGTATAGGCCCAATACTTGCAAGTGATGAGTTTTGTTTTATTTGTTTGTTTAAGAATCAAATCTAAATGTGTGTGCTTGTATAAATGTAAGCATTTAATATTTTTTCATTGGAAAAAAATACAATAACTACACATCTTATCTAATAGTCTATGTTTTTCATAAACTTTAGCTTTAAATTTCAGAGTTCTCATAGTCCCTTCATCACATTTATCTTTAACATCTTATATTTTTATGATATACTTGATACAATCCTGGAGCCAAAGTTGGGATATTACTATTAACTAAATTCCACAGTTAATTCAGATTTCACAAGTTTGCCCCTAATGTTCTTATTCTGTTCCAAGAGCCCATCCAGGACAGATTATATTTAATCACTATGTCTCCTTAGGCTTCTTTGGCTGTGACATTTCTCAGAATTTTTTTTGTTGTTGTTAATAACAACATATTTAAGAAGTACTGGTAAGGTATTTGGCACAATGCAATTTAATTGGAGTTTATATGATGTTTCCCATTGGCATTTAAACTAGGGCTATATAACTGGGAGGAAGACCACAGAGGTAAAGTATCATATTCCACATATCCTGGAATACAAGCCACCAACAGGGCTCGTTATTGATAATGTTAAAAGTTACTCACTGGAAGCAATGTTTGCCCATTTCCTGCACTGGAAAGTTACTCCTGCCCCCCTTTTTAGTACTCTGCAGTTTCAAAGGAAGTCACAAAACAGAACCAACACTCAAGAGAGGGAAGACTACCTCCACCTTCTTGAGGATGGGGTGTCTTCATGAATCTGGTATTCACTTGTAAGGGATTTGTCTATTCTCCCTCATAACAATAAATTTTTAATTAAAATAATTTTAATAGAAAATAATGAGAAAGTATTTTAAACATAATATGATACTTTAAAAGAAAGTATATTATTTTCTGTTTTATTCTAATAGGAGCAAAATGTTATCTTCTAAATTCTTTTACCTTGTAACAACTTTTATAAAAGCAGGTTTTAAAACTGGGTGTGTATTAATGAATATCACAGTCAGGAATGGTCTAGATTTTGCAGAGGAAGAAGTAGAAGCATGAATGAGTAAGTAAAGCAAATCTTCTTCGGGATAAAGAAGGATAATGTAAGACTTTGAAGAGCATGTAATATACAAGCACCAAAGATAAACAATGTACTTTGCATTTGATTGTCTCAGGACTCTAATACATTGAAGACTCCAATAGTTAACCATATTTTTAGACTTCCTTTGCTATTGTCAACAAAGAGACAAAGAACAATAACAAAGAGAATAATACAATTTTAGGCCAGGAAAGAACCACAGTCATCATTAATTTAATAACCTCATTTCATATAAGAAAATGTTTAATCTGAAAATGTTGAAAGACTTGTATTGTGGTACACAGCTATTCAAGGAATAAAGAACAGTATCCTCCATTTTTCTGACTCCCAAGTCAGTGCTTTATTATTACACTCTATTTTACTGTGAAGAATTACAGGAGAAAATTAACCTATACCTGTAATAATGCCAAATTCCAGTTTATTTGTTTGTTCCTGCACTGTTTTGTGTTTAGTCCATGTAGTTAAGGTTGTGTGTTGTTTTCATGAATCCCCTTTCCAGGGATTTGGATTATAGATGATCGAGAGTAAAACTCATGTGAGATTTAGAAGGTTAAAAATAAATAAATAAATAAAAGCTTCCCAAGAGCTGGCAGTTTCCACAGGTTTTACTTAGACATCCTTAATTCTCCCAGCCCAATTTTCTTCAGTTGCCAGATATGCCTCAATTCCTGCATTTTCCTGTAGCTCTTAGTTGTTCACCAGTATAGACTTTTGTTTTGAATCACCAACTTCCCCATTCCAGAAATATGTTTTCCCCTCATACTATCTTCCAACTCCTGTTCATTTATGATATCTAATTCATTCATCTGATTGTCTTACTACTTAATGCATTTCTTTTATTTTCCAATTTTATTGTGATATAAGTGAAATACAGGGATTGACATACAGGGATCTCAACCCAGGGATTGGACCTGAGTTTCCTGGACTGCAGGTGGATTCTTTACCATCTGAGCCACCAAGGTTTCCCAGATAGCTCAGTTGGTAAAGAATCTTCCTGCAATGCAGGAGACCCCTGGAAAGATCTGCTGTAAAAGGATAGGCTACCCACTCCAGTATTCTTGGGCTTCCCTTGTGGCTCAGCTGTTAAAGAATTTGCTTGCAATGTCAGAGTCTTGGCTTGATCCCTGGGTTGGGAAGATCCCCTGGAGAAGAGATAGGCTACACACTTCAGTAATCTGGCCTGGAGAATTCCATGGACTCTATAGTCCATGGAGTGGCAAAGAGTCAGACATGACTGATCAACTTTCTCTTTCACTTTTGACATACAGCCCTGAATAAGTTAAAGGTATATGGCTTAATGACTTGACATTATATTGTGAAATGATTACCAGAGTAGGTTTAGCAAACACCTATCACCTGATGCTGAGAGGGATTGGGGGCAGAAGAAGGAGGGGAATACAGAGGATGAGATGGCTGGATGTCATCACCAACTCTATGGACATGAGTTTGGGTGAACTCTGGGAGTTGGCGATGGGCAGCAAGGGCTGGCATGCTGCAGTTCATGGGGTTGCAAAGAGTTGGACATGACTGAGTGACTGAACTGATCTGATCACCTATATATCATCTACATAGTAAGTAAGTAAAGTAAAGTCACTCAGTTGTGTCTGACTCTTTGTGACCCCGTAGACTGCAGCCCACTAGGCTCCTCAGTCCATGGGATTCTCCAAGCAAGAATACTGGAGTGGGTTGCCATTTCCTTCTCCAGGGGATCTTCCTGACTCAGGGATCGAACCTGGGTCTCCCGCATTGGAGGCAGATGCTTTAACCTCTGAGCCACCAGGGCAGTCCTATCATCTACATGAGGTGAGGTGAGGTGAAGTCACTCAGTCGTGTCCGACTCTTTGTGACCCCGTGGACTGTAACCTACTAGGCTTCTCTGTCCCTGGGGTTCTCTCGGCAAGAATACTGGAGTGGATTGCCATTTCCTTCTCCAGGGGATCTTCCTGACTCAGGGATCAAACCCAGGTCTCCTGCATTGAAGGCAGGTGCTTTAACCTCTGAACCACCAGGGAAGCCCATAGCTATATTTATTTCCTTGTGATGAAAAATTATTAGAATCCACCCTTATCAACTTAAAATATACCATAGCACTGTTAATTATAGCCGTCATGCCATGCATTGCATTACATTACATTGCTATTGTTCATTCGCTGAGTCATGTCCAGTTCTTTGCAATCCCATGGATTGCAGCATGCCAGGCTTCCCTGTTCTTCACCGTCTTCCAGAGTTTGCTCAAACTCTTGTCCACTGAATTGGTGATGCTCATCCTCTGTCACCCTCTTCTCCTCCTCCCCTCAACCTTTCCCAGCATCAAGATCTTTTCCAATGAGTCAGCTCTTTGCATCAGGTGGCCAAAGTATTGGGGCTTCAAGCATCAGTCCTTCCAATGAATATTCAGGACTGATTTCCTTTAGGATGAACATGTTGCATTTCCTTGCTATCCAAGGGACTCTCAAAAGTCTTCTCCAATACTACAGTTCAAAAACATCAATTCTCTGGCACTCAGCCTTGTTTATGGTCCAACTTTCATACACATATATGATGACTGGAAAAATCATGCCTTTGACTATGCAGACCTTTGTTTGCAAAGTAAGATTACTATCTAAGTTTATCATTGCTTTTCTTCCAAAGAGCAAGTGTTATTTAATTGCATGGAATCACTATCCACAGTGATTTTGGAGCCCCCAAATATAAAATCTATCACTGTTTCCTTCTTTTCCCCATCTATTTGCCATGAAATGATGGGACTGGATGCCATGATCTTAGTTTTTTGAATGTTGAGTTTTAAGCCATCTTTTTCACTCTCCTCCTTCACCCACATCAAGAGAGTCTTTAGTTCCTCTTCCCTTTCTGCCATTACAGTGCTATCGTCTGTATATCTGAGGTTGTTATTTCTTCCAGAAATCTTGATTCCAGCTTGTGGTTCACCCAGTCTAGCATTTTGCCTGATGTACTCTGCATATAAGTTAAGCAGGGTGACAATATACAATCTTGATGTACTCCTTTCCAAATTTTGAACCAGTAGGCTGTTCCATGTCAGGTTCTGTTTGAAATTTGTACCTTTTGACTACTTTCATTCAATAACTATTTATTTGGCTAACATCTGACAGATAGAGTTGTCTTGTTTTTCATTTTTTTGTTATACTTCACCCCTCTGGATTTTTAAATGAAGGTCAGGGGGAAGCCTTCGTGAAATGAGAAAAAGCTTTACTGCAAATATGATGATTAAAAAGCAAAAATTAATAGAAAACACTGTCATTTATAATATGTATTAATTAGCCTGCCACAGTAAAATACTATATACCATGTGGCTTAAATACCAGATCTTTGTTTCCTCACAGTCTTGGAGACTGGAAGTCTGAGATCAAGGTGCCTGCATGATTTGTTTCTGGTGAGGCTCTCTTCCTGGTTGCAGATGACTGTCTTATTGTCATGTCCTTATGTGCTCTGCTCTAGGTGCAGACACCCTGAGAAAAACAATGAACATTCAGGTACTGTTCCTATAAGAATACTATTCTTATCATATCAAGTCCCAATCTTAATTATTTCCTTAGAATCCCCATCTCCAGATAAATTACACCGAAGATTAGGGCTTCAACATATAGATTCGGTGGATAGACATTCAGTCCATAGTGTACTTAAGTAAAGAAGCACAAATAATTATTCAATGTATGAATATATAAGTAAAAAGTAAAAACACAAAGAGAAGATCATTAAATGGTCTCAAGCCATATATTCCTAAATGTCAACCTTAATGTATATCAACCTGATACTTTNTCAGTCCATAGTGTACTTAAGTAAAGAAGCACAAATAATTATTCAATGTATGAATATATAAATAAAAAGTAAAAACACAAAGAGAAGATCATTAAATGGTCTGAAGCCATATATTCCTAAATGTCAACCTTAATGTATATCAACCTGATACTTTAAGGATTAATTGGGGATTTTAATCAAAATGCAGATATCAGATCCACTGAAGCAAAATCTCCAGGGAGCAGACCTAGAAGTGTATATTATGACAAACTCCCTGAATGACTATTAAGAAAACCAATTTACAACCAATAAACAACTGGTTTTAAAACACAAAATCCAATTCATTGGTAACCATTTTAGTCATATTATAGGAAAGATTTTAAGACCAAACTTGACTCTAGTTTCAAAGTACTATATACTATCAGAAGGCCCTAGTATGGACATAGAAACTTACAGTGATGGCAGATGTGTCACTTGTGTCTTCCCTGTTAAAAGTTAAAGCAAGAGATATATAATATTCAAATCTGTAATATGCTTCTCTAACTGAATATTTGTCCTTTAAGTTTTCTAAAGTTTATTTAAAAGTAAATTTTACAGTTTGAAATCTATTGTGAACATTTATAGCAAAAGTTAAACCAAATATTCTATAAATGTCAAATGTATCTAAAGTTTTATTATACATAAGCAGAAAAAGATCAAGAATGTAATAAAGGTTAAATAATGGGAGATATCTTTTGAATAATACAAGAAACCATGAAAATTAAATTCCTTCCATATTTAGGTATTCTTTTTAATAGAAAAAATAAATGTAACTTTAGGGAAGGAATTAACTTGCAGAATTAATAAAATTTGGCAAAATGCAGCTACACCTATCTTTAAATAAGTTTAAAAGCACAAATAATTATTAAGCTTGTTAAAAAAAAGATTCTACAGAGTCAATTAAATACTTAAAAGTACGTGAAAAGTTATTACAAAAGGAAAATTGAACCATTGTTTCTGTCTTAAGTTATGATGTAACTAGTGATCAGTTAAAGGAGAAATCTGAATACTCATTGTGCGCATACAATTAAGCTAGGTGCTTTTAGGGAGTCATACAAAGGAAGAGATAACATGGCTCCTAACTTAAAAATGGAGGAGCAAAAGGTTGGGTAAACCAGTGGAAATAAAATAGATACAGAAAGCATGAGTGAGGGCTGAGATAAAGTGATTTAAAGAAATAGGTTAAAGTGAACAATGTTAGAAGCAATTTTTAAAAAGCAGAACTTTATTAAAGCAAACAACTCTTCAGCCAAAGTAATCTTTCTATTTTTTTCCAGAAGATTATAATCCTCCTTTATATTACTCATGTTAATATTTGAGAGCAGACAATGTAAATAAATGTGATGAAGATACTTCAGTATAATCAGAATGGGGACCAGGTGTGGAAGTTAATATTCTGCCGTTAAGACAGCAGCCAGGTCCAATGGTTTAAAATTTTTAAATTCATCACTTTGTTCATTATTTACACATGTATATTGGCAGCTTGCCAATCATAATATATGCACAAAGACAAAGCCATATAATTAGCTGTGGATGACCCGTTTTGGCTGATAACCTTCCTTCAATACATCAGAAATGTTATTTTAAGGCAAATACTTTGATAAGTTTTTTGTTAGGATAGATATAACTGTCACTAATAAACTTATGTCCATATGAAAATATGTTCTTGTGTTCTTTCCAAAATTATGTGTTTGTTGTTATATGACATTGGCTGACTTGGAGGATGTAAATTACTCTCTCTGTAATGTTTGCAAATATAGTACTACAGGAAAAGATATTTGCTATCTGCCTCAAGATGGAGAATAATGGTGCTGACTTTTCAGTAACTTAACAGTTGACTATATTTTCCCATTTTATTTTATGTGTGGTTTGAATTGCATATGCACTATATTTCACAGTTGATTTTAGCACAGGATCCAGATGTTCCTGACACATCTGTTTTTGTATCTTTATATAAATGAACTTTAAAATGGTGCTAGCAACTCTGGGGACTGCATTAGCCACAATAAAAAAGTACATATTTTTGTCTTGTCTACATGGGAAGCATCTATGTATAAAGTAGATGTGGAATAGCTAGGCGTTTTTTATGTATCCTTACAATGCAGTTATTTACATACTACTGATTTGCTATGCCTGGCCATCTGGTTACGGATAAAATGCTGTAGTTACTTATTTTTGCCTTTGTTTAAAAGGACTTTCTAAATGTTATCAATACCAAATGTTCTATGTCATTTATGCTGATAATCTACAAAAGCATTATATATTTTTCCAGATTGTTGCATGTTACCTTTCTAAATTTACCTATCCTTTGCTTTTTAGCTGACTTTGTAAAATGGTGGAATTAAAAATGTTTTGAGCATTTTCATAGATGTTATACGATGCACATTATTTCTTAATAACTATATGAAACAGTAGATCTACACCACTTGTTCTTTCACCAATAAAGATGCAGCCTGGTAGTTAAAAGCTCAGGCAGAGCAGTCAGTTTTTATGGCAAGAATGGTTGTGAAATTTGTGACTGTGTGAACTGGGAAACATACACACATCTCTAAATCCTAATTTCTTTATCTGTAAAGTGAGAGTAGTTGTGGTATTAATTTAGACGGTTGTTGGGTGAATTGAAATAGATAACTTATTTTAAGAACTTATCACTGCACTGAGCATATAATTTTTTTTTTTAAAGGATAGTCATTTGGTTCAATATGGCTATAATGATCTATAGTGGTAAGTGATGAGTGTTAGTCACTCAGTTGTGTCTGACTCTTTGCAACTCCATGAAGTGCAGCCTACCAGGCTCCCCTGTCCATGAAATTTTCAAGGCAAGAATACTGTGGTGGGTTGCCATTCCCTTCTCTAGGGATATTTCTGACCCAGGGATTGAACCAGGGTCTTCTGCATTGCAGGCAAAGTCTTTACCATCTGAGCTACCAAGGAAGCCCCTATTAATATGATTAAAGATAGTAATTAAAATATTTAATATAAATGTAAGGAAATTGACTTTAACATTGCTTACTGTAACTATTTTTCTATTTTAATAATGAAGATAAACTCTTAAATAATATATATTCTTATTTTAAGGCACTTACACAGTATTACAGGAAGTTCATGCATGTTCCAAATTTTTTTAATTTTTATGTAAAATCTGAGGAAAAGTCTAAAATACTCATATTTATACACAGTTTTTT
>SJYW01026771.1:35044-53369 GCA_006410735.1 Raphicerus campestris
AGCAAAAATCTCTAAAATGTATACTTTGATGCCTGAGGTTTACATCTCTCAGAGATATTGAATGATGAGAGAGACAGACAGACAGAGATTTAAAAAAAACAAAAAAACAAACAAACAAAAAAACAAAAAACAAAGAGAGGGAGACAAAAATGCACATAGAAAAAGAGAGGCAATACCAGATAAGCCAAGATCTTATGAGTCTAAGAAACAATCGAGTAGAAGCTGTTGAATTTTGCCTAGGGTTGCCGCTGCTTTCTGTTAAACTGAAACAAAATAGAAAGGAAACCAACATTATACCTCTTATTAATGGACTTTCATGAACACATTTCATCTCAATTTATATTTCATGGCATCCAGGTGCTAAGTGCAGTTTCAAACCTACTCTACCCTCCCATAAATTATACAGTAAATCATCACTGTGTAATGGGCACTTTATTTTTCATGCTGATTTCCTTAAGTGTTCTGCTCTGAGGCCTCTCAGTCATAGCCATATGCTTTTCTTTCCTTTCACATATTTGAATATAGAGCCATACTGATAGCTCCAAGCTCTTTTTTTTTCCCCTACCTTTTCTTATGAACCCTAGGTTATTCAAAATTGTTCTTTCAGATCAAGAACAGAGTGAAAAATCTTTCACAGAAAACCAACATGTAGCAAACTCTTTTTTCCCCCTTTTATCACTCTTGCTAAGATTTATTTGAAAAAGATTTTCCTGAAAAGATAAAAGAAAGTATGACAACTTTTGAATCAAAAATGCCTTGAAAAGTAGAAACAAAGCTCAAGAAAATGTGTTTCAGTGTTTAAGAACTTTGACACATTAAAATATGTGTTATTTTATTTGTTTGCTTTGCTTAGCTGTTTTTGCTCTTTTGCTGTTTTATTAGGATGTAGTATACTGGGTGTCTGATATTGGATGGGAGATAAATCATGTTTCACAAATAGGTATCATTTAAAGTTGTACTGTTATATACTGATAAACAATTTTTTCCCCTCATTTTTCTCAGAAATATTCTTCACAATATTTCATTAGCATTGTGACAACCAAACCTTCAGGCAATCTCAGGATGCTGTCTGGGAAAATGTTTCTCCATGCTGCTAATTCCATGTACTGCTCTCTGACCAGTTCCCAGCTGTCTAATTTCTCTTGCCTCAAACAGATTCCATTTTTCAAAGGTTCCTAGCATTCTTCTGAGCAGGTTTTTAAGAGAAAATGTTTCCCCCTTAAATTTTGGTAGCTAATTCTCAAATATAACTTCTGGCTCTAATTTCCGGTTATTATAGGTTATTATGACTTGAATTGTAGAAGACAGAATAATTATTATACCTTATTCAGTATAGATTTCTATATATTTTCTTTATATATTTTCCTTTTTAATGATTTATAACAGTAAGTGCAAAATTAAAATCATTTTCATGAGTTATTTATACAAATGTAAAAAGAAATGTTCTCTTCAAAGAAGATGTATGGATGGACAAGAGGAACATAAAAAGATGCTCAACAACACTAATTATTAAAGAAATACAGATAAAAACTATATAATGAGGTATACCCTCACACTGGTCAGAATGGCCAGCATCAAAAGACCTACAAATAATAATTGCTGGAGAGTGTGTAGAGAAAAGGGAACCCCCTTTCATTGTTGGTGGGAATGAAATTGGTAGAGCCAATATGGAGAATAGTATGGAGATTTCTTTAAAAACTAAAAATGGAAGTACCCTATAAAATAGCAATCCCACTCCTGGGCATATACCCTGAGAAAGCCATAATTCAAAAGTTATATGCATCACAATATTCATTGCAGTTCTATTTACGATAACCAGGACATGGAAGCAACCTAAAATCTATTGAAAGATGAGTAGATAAGAAGATGTGGTACATACATACAATGGAATATTGGTGGTGGTTGGTATTTTAATCACTAAGTTTGGCCGACTCTTGTGACCTCATAGACTGAAGCCCACTAGGCTCCTCTGTCCATGGAATTCCCAGGCAAGAATGCTGGAGTGGGTTACCATTTCCTTTTCCTGGGGAGCTTCCCAACTTAGGATCGAATCCATCTTTCTTGCCTTACTGGTAGCTTTGTAGGCAGATTCTTTACCACTGAGCCACCAGGGATTCCCACAATACAATATTGCTCAGTCACAAAAAGGAATGAAACTGGGTCGTGTGTAGAGATGTGAATGGACCCATAGTCTGTCATACAGAGTGAAGTAAGTTAGAAAGAAAAAAGTAAATAATATATTAATTGAACTGTGGTGTTGGAGAAGACTCTTGAGAGTCCCTTGGACTGCAAGGAGATCCAACCAGTCCATTCTAAAGGAGATCAGTCCTGAGTGTTCACTGGAAGGACTTATGCTAAAGCTGAAACTCCAATACTTTGGCCATCTTATGTGAAGAGTTGACTCACTGGAAAAGACTCTGATGCTGGGAGGGATTGGGGGCAGGAGGAGAAAGGGATGACACAGAGTGAGATGGCTAGATGGCATCACCGACTCAATGGACTTGAGTTTGAGTGAACTCTGGGAGTTGGTGATGTACAGGGAGGCCTGGCATTCTGCGATTCATGGGGTTGCAAAGAGTTGGACACGACTGATTGACTAAACTGAACTGAACTGAATATATTAATGCATATATGTGGAGACTAGAAAAATGGTACAGCTTTGCACAGTGGCACTATCATAGCCAATAAGGCTTATCTGAGGCACAATTATTGCTAATAGAAAAATGGTACAAATGAACCTATTTGCAGGGCAGGAATAGAGACACAGATACAGAGAATGGACATGTGAGCATGAGAGGAGGAAGGGCAGATGAACTGGGAGACTGGACTGATCTATATGAACTACCATGTGTAAACCAGATAGTGGGAACCTACTGAAAAGCCCAGGGGCCTTAGCCCAGTGCTCTGTGATGATGCAGATGCGTGGGATGAGTGGTGGGTGTGAGGGAAATACAAAAGGAGTATATATATGTATGGCTATAGGCAATTCAAAATTGGGAAAGGAGTAAGTCAAGGCTGTATATTGTCACTCTGATTATTTAACTTATATGCAAAGTACATGATGCAAAATGCAGGGTTGGATGAAGCACAAGCTGAAATCAAATGGTGTGAGTTAGGTAACCTTTAATTCTCTTTCTAAAGCCATGCAGAAGATTGTTTCTTTTAGCCAGCTTCAAGAACAATTATTCAAATTGCTACCTTCTTGTTGGACGTGGGGTGGAAATTATTAACAGGATGATTTCATACCACATATATTTTTCACCACCAGGCTGAAATGAGACTGTCAGTGGGATTTTAAAAAAATATCTTCCTTCTGAAACATACACTTGAATTTTATCCCCTTCTCTTTACTTATTCTGCTTTCCAAAAATGTTAGTGTAAGTTGTATGGAGAAGATAGAGAAAGAAGAAAAATATTTCTTTCTTTTTTTGGCTCTCTAATTGAGCTAAGCAATACCTCATACTCTTATCTTAAAGCTATGAGATATTGTGTTACCTGCCATATAGATCTTGTGATAATCATCTGTATTGTCCAACTATTTCTGTTGGCAGTATCACTTTGGGTTCTCTTCACAAGAAAAACTGAGTGAGGCCCTGTGGGGCAGTGAGGCACCAAGGTCTTTCTGCCCCCATTCCATATAGGCAAGACTCCAGCCATTATGACTTTCTACGAGTTCCAAAGGGTGGATTTCTTGACTGTTCCTCCTTGAAGTCAAGGGAGGAACAATCAAGAAACCAACTGAAGCAAGATTAAAAGGACCAGAGAAGCTCATCAAGATTAGCAGACTAATCACCTAGGATGGGATCAAGGAGGTGAAAACCCTGCTTACAACCTGTTCTTGTCCAGACCCCATTTTTGAATNACTCCAATACTTTGGCCATCTTATGTGAAGAGTTGACTCACTGGAAAAGACTCTGATGCTGGGAGGGATTGGGGGCAGGAGGAGAAAGGGATGACACAGGGTGAGATGGCTAGATGGCATCACCGACTCAATGGACTTGAGTTTGAGTGAACTCTGGGAGTTGGTGATGTATAGGGAGGCCTGGCATTCTGCGATTCATGGGGTTGCAAAGAGTTGGACACGACTGATTGACTAAACTGAACTGAACTGACTATATTAATGCATATATGTGGAGACTAGAAAAATGGTACAGCTTTGCACAGTGGCACTATCATAGCCAATAAGGCTTATCTGAGGCACAATTATTGCTAATAGAAAAATGGTACAAATGAACCTATTTGCAGGGCAGGAATAGAGACACAGATACAGAGAATGGACATGTGAGCATGAGAGGAGGAAGGGCAGATGAACTGGGAGACTGGACTGATCTATATGAACTACCATGTGTAAACCAGATAGTGGGAACCTACTGAAAAGCCCAGGGGCCTTAGCCCAGTGCTCTGTGATGATGCAGATGGGTGGGATGAGTGGTGGGTGTGAGGGAAATACAAAAGGAGTATATATATGTATGGCTATAGGCAATTCAAAATTGGGAAAGGAGTAAGTCAAGGCTGTATATTGTCACTCTGATTATTTAACTTATATGCAGAGTACATGATGCAAAATGCAGGGTTGGATGAAGCACAAGCTGAAATCAAATGGTGTGAGTTAGGTAACCTTTAATTCTCTTTCTAAAGCCATGCAGAAGATTGTTTCTTTTAGCCAGCTTCAAGAACAATTATTCAAATTGCTACCTTCTTGTTGGACGTGGGGTGGAAATTATTAACAGGATGATTTCATACCACATATATTTTTCACCACCAGGCTGAAATGAGACTGTCAGTGGGATTTTAAAAAAATATCTTCCTTCTGAAACATACACTTGAATTTTATCCCCTTCTCTTTACTTATTCTGCTTTCCAAAAATGTTAGTGTAAGTTGTATGGAGAAGATAGAGAAAGAAGAAAAATATTTCTTTCTTTTTTTGGCTCTCTAATTGAGCTAAGCAATACCTCATACTCTTATCTTAAAGCTATGAGATATTGTGTTACCTGCCATATAGATCTTGTGATAATCATCTGTATTGTCCAACTATTTCTGTTGGCAGTATCACTTTGGGTTCTCTTCACAAGAAAAACTGAGTGAGGCCCTGTGGGGCAGTGAGGCACCAAGGTCTTTCTGCCCCCATTCCATATAGGCAAGACTCCAGCCATTATGACTTTCTACGAGTTCCAAAGGGTGGATTTCTTGACTGTTCCTCCTTGAAGTCAAGGGAGGAACAATCAAGAAACCAACTGAAGCAAGATTAAAAGGACCAGAGAAGCTCATCAAGATTAGCAGACTAATCACCTAGGATGGGATCAAGGAGGTGAAAACCCTGCTTACAACCTGTTCTTGTCCAGACCCCATTTTTGAATCCCCATCATAAAACCCTCATTAAGTATTCTGGGTTTGACACACATAATTTTTTGAGGCAGAAGCATGGTGGGTCTCTCTTTGCCTGGCAAAACAAGAAAAATACACTTCACTGTTATTGTTCAGTTGCTAAGTTGTGTTGAACTCTTTGCAATCCCATGGATTTTAGCCCAGCAGGCTCCTCTGTCCTCTACTATTTCCCAGAGTTTGTGCAAATTCGTGTCCATTGAGTCACTGATGCTATCTAACCATCTGACTCTTTCTTCCAATGGGCNCCCCCATCATAAAACCCTCATCAAGTATTCTGGGTTTGACACACATAATTTTTTGAGGCAGAAGCATGATGGGTCTCTCTTTGCCTGGCAAAACAAGAAAAATACACTTCACTGTTGTTGTTCAGTTGCTAAGTTGTGTTGAACTCTTTGCAATCCCATGGATTTTAGCCCAGCAGGCTCCTCTGTCCTCTGCTATTTCCCAGAGTTTGTGCAAATTCGTGTCCATTGAGTCACTGATGCTATCTAACCATCTGACTCTTTCTTCCAATGGGCTGTGCTCAGCTGTGTCCAACTCTTTGCAATTCCATGGACCCATCATGGTTCTCTGTCCATGAGATTTCCCAGGTATGGATACTGGAGTGGGTTTCCATTCCCTTCTGCAAGGGATCTTTCAGATGCAGGAATCAAACCTGGGTCTCCTGCATTGAGGACAGGTTTTCTACCATCTGAGCCACCAGGGAAGTCCATGTGCCCCTACCCCTTTGTTAAATTTTATCAGTTCTCATGATAATTCTCATTATGACCTCCACCAGGAAGGCTACAGACATGAAGTCAGGACATATAGTGTCAGCTTTCAGCATTTAGTATGACACCAGATGGTTACATGTTCTTTTCAAGAGCTGCAAGCACTGTAGCCTGATTCTCCCCTATCGCTCTGTGTGTTTCTATTTGAAGGATGTGCCTTCATGTTGTAACGCATATTACTGTTGGTAGTACATTATTTTCCTTAAGGAATTTGCAATCAATAAAAGGAAAGAAAAGTAATACATAATAAACAAATAATACATAATTTCAGAGCAAGATTAATTGTCAAAGCAAAGGGATTAAAAATCCCCTGGGAGCAGGCAGTGATGAGGTCTTCCTTGAACCTTGAGAAAAGAGGAAACTAAGTATTATGTAAATATCTGGGGAAAAAGCATCCAGTAAAGAAAAAAGAAGGGAAAACTATTAAAGAAAATGAAACAAATAAATAACAACAAACAAAAGTCAATATGACAGGAGCAGAAATGCGTACTAGGCAAAAGAGGAGGGTGGGGTTNAAGAGGAAACTAAGTAATATGTAAATATCTGGGGAAAAAGCATCCAGTAAAGAAAAAAGAAGGGAAAACTATTAAAGAAAATGAAACAAATAAATAACAACAAACAAAAGTCAATATGACAGGAGCAGAAATGCATACTAGGCAAAAGAGGAGGGTGGGGTTAGAGAGAGAATCATGAAAAATGATCATCTATACAACTTTGCAGGTCATGTAATAGTTTTATTTTCTATTCTAGATAAAAAGGTAAGTGTGGCTAGAGTGTGAAATGTAGATAAACAAAGTTTTTTTTTGAATTTTTTTTCATATATGAAAATACAAAAATACTAAATACATTTTAAAAGAGCTGATACAAAACCAAGGCCAGTGGCAGTGACCGGAAAGATCAACCTCACATCATCTAAGGAGCAGTGGCTGCGTGGGTGCAGGAGGGCCAATAGGAGTTATCCCTCACTGAAGGTCAGAAAGGGCGGCAGTGAGGAGATATCCTTCGTCCAGGGTAAGAAGCAGCGGCTATGCTTTACTGGAGCAGCTTTGAAGGGATACCCCATGCCCAAGGTAAGAGAAATCCAAGTAAGATGGTAGGTGTTGCAAGAGGGCATCAGAGGGCAGACACATTGAAACCATACTCACAGAAAACTAGTCAATCTAATCACACTAGGACCACAGCCTTGTCTAACTNTCAAATTGCCAACATCTGCTGGATCATGGAAAAAGCAAGAGAGTTACAGAAAAACATCTATTTCTGCTTTCTTGACTATTCCAAATCCTTTGACTGTTGTATCACAATAAACTGTTGAAAATATGAAAGAGATGGGAATACCAAACCACCTGTCCTGCCTCTTGAGAAATCTGTATGCAGGTCAGGAAGCAACAGTTAGAACTGGACATGGAACAACACACTAGTTTCAAATAGGAAAAGGAGTATGTCAAGGCTGTATATTGTCACCCTGTTTATTTAACATACATGCAGAGTACATCATGAGAAATGCTGGACTGGAAGAAACACAAGCTGGAATCAAGACTGCTGGCAGAAATGTCAATAACCTCAGATATGCAGATCACACCACCCTTATGTCAGAAAGTGNGTACATCATGAGAAATGCTGGACTGGAAGAAACACAAGCTGGAATCAAGACTGCTGGCAGAAATGTCAATAACCTCAGATATGCAGATCACACCACCCTTATGTCAGAAAGTGAAGAGGAACTGAAAAGCCTCTTGATGAAAGTGAATGAGGAGAGTGAAAATGTTGGTTTAAAGTTCAACATTCAGAAAATGAAGATCATGGTATCTGGTCCCATCACTTCATGGGAAATAGATGGGGAAACAGTGTCAGACTTTATTTTGGGGGGCTCCAAAATTACTGCAGATGGTGATTGCAGCTATGAAATTAAATGATCTTACTCCTCAGAAGAAAAGTTATGACCAATCTAAACAGCATATTCAAAAGCAGAGACATTACTTTGCCAACAAAGGTCCATCTAGTCAAGGCTATGATTTTTCCAGTGGTCATGTATGAATGTAAGAGTTGAACTGTGAAGAAGGCTGCATGCTAAAGAATTGATGCTTTTGAACTGTGGTGTTGGAGAAAGAAGACTCTTGAGATTCCCTTGGACTGTAAGGAGATTCAACCAGTCCATTCTGAAGGAGATCAGTCCTTGGGATTTCTTTGGAAGGAGTGATGCTAAAGGTGAAACTCCAGTACTTTGACCACCTCATATGAAGAGTTGACTCATTCGAAAAGACTCTGATGCTTGGAGGGATTGGAGGCAGGAGGAGAAGGGGATGACAGAGGATGAGATGGCTGGATGGCATTTCTGACTAATGGACGTGAGTCTGAGTGAACTCCAGGAGTTGGTGATGGACAGGGAGGCCTGGCATGCTGCAATTCATGGGGTCACAAAAATCGACTGAGTGACTGAACTGAACTGAAAGAAACTTGAAAGTTCAAAGTTTACAAAAAGGAATGTAGCTTAGGAGAGTGAATCTATATAATGGTAAGAAGGAAAGAGAGATGTGCATGTAAGTGTTATGATGTGTTAATATGCCCATTAAAACTCTGGCTTATCTTTAAGGAAGCATTGATTGACACGCCTATCTGGTTCCCCATCTGTCCCAGCTCCAGAGACCCACCTCCTCTTGCTTAAGGAAGTGGCCTTCCCAGGATAGCCCACATCAATATTTGACTGAGGCCAATACTGGAGAAGGCAATGGCACCCCACTCCAGTAGTCTGCCTGGAAAATCCCATGGACAGAAGAGCCTGGTAGACTGCAGTCTATGGGATCGCTAGGAGTCGGACACGACTGAACGACTTTACTTTCACTTTTCACTTTCACTCATTGGAGAAGGAAATGGCAATTCACTCCAGTGTTCTTGCCTAGAGAATCCCAGGGATGGGAAGCCTGATGGGCTGCCATCTATGGGGTCGCACAGAGTCGGACACGACTGAAGCAACTTAACAGCAGCAGCAGCAGCAGCAGCAGCAGCAGCAGCAATACAGAACAACTTTGTTGTGACATACATATTCCAGTTTCCCACAGAACTAAGCTTACACTTCTAATTCTTTCTCATTTCAGTCTTGCTTTTAACCTCCTCCTTCAACAGACAGCGGTCTCTAATAAATAACAAACAAGACAAGCTGGCACAAAGAACCTAACGGGTGACAGAAAACTGAAACAATTTCTCTGAAAAAAAAAACAAAAAACAAAAAACAATTCCTGTGAGCTAGGAGACAAAGTCTTCTTGAGAATGAGATATGAGATGCATATAATTATAACATAATAAGTTCAAAGTGGTTATAAATGTTTGAATTAGGTGTTAGGGGAAAAAAATGGGCTAAGAATAGTCTAAGAAAACAGAATAATTGCTGGACTGTCTTGGCAACCAAATTAGGGTCATTGATCAAGACAACTGTGGACATTTCTTTCTTTAAAAATATCTTCCCTCAGATATTTTGAAAATACACATATATAGCTTTCTTTCCATCTGTCTTATACTCCTTCTCACTCTTTTCTAAGAATCTTTTTTATTTTCCGTATCCTGTTATATTTAATGTTTATCAGAATCTATCTTTATGTACTTCACACATGTTCCTGAATAGGCTCATTCAGTCCTATACATCACTATCCTCTATCTACTGATGAATTCCCCAAAGTTTTGCACCCTCTATCTCTTTCTTAAGCATATGGCCATATAACTGGTAGTCTATTGGTTATCTAAATCTATAGGTGCTCTAAACCCAGCATACACAAAGCTTAACTCTTTGTTTTTATCTTGTTTTGAAAAATGTGTTCTTTTCATATTTAATATTGCATTTCATAGATTAGGTTTTTTAAATTTTGAAATGAAGCTAATTATCTGTAATTTCCTCTCTTCTTAATTATTAAATGTTGTCAACTGTGTAGCCTGAATAATACTTGAATCATCTAGTATACTCTTCTTTATATCCTCCAATGTGTCTGACATGTATTATTTCAATACCCTGAAAATTGAACCCCCTAGCTTGAGTCTTTTTACTCCTTTTTTTTTTTTAAGTTAAAATCTATCATTTTATTAGTTCTTCATTAAATTGTTGGAATTGAGAACAAAATATAAGTTTAAAGAAAAAAGGAACTCCTCAAAAATAGATCCCGAAAGGCATCTTCTAGCAAGCAGTTAAGGAATAAGCATGTAAATAAATTGACTTATCTGTTCCATATCAGCCATTGTAAGCAACACAATCTCTGCCTTGCTTTTAATTAATGTTACACAGAGCCCCTATATATCTAACTCAAGGTTTATTGGCTTCCCTGGTGGCTCAGATGGTAAAGAATCTGCCTGTAATGTCAGAGACCCAGGTTCAATTCCACTATTCTTGCCTGGAGAATTCCATGGACACAGGAGCTTTGCAGGCTTTTATTATAATCCTCAATCTCTGTACACCAATCAAATACCTGGAGATAGAGCTTTGGATGAAGCAGAAAAACATAGCTTTACTGCTTTGCCAGACAAAGGCTTCCTTGAAAATCTATGTGTTTCCACCCCAGAGACACTGATGAAGATTTTCATAACACTGAGTCAAAGGTGAGGTCTCTGACAAAATTAGGGTGTAAGAGGGTTGTTAAAGTTGCTCAGTCATGTCCTTGCAACCCCATGGATAGTCCATGAAATTCTACAGGCCAGAATACTGGAGTGGGTGGCCTTTCCCTCCTCCAGGGAATTGCCCCAACCCAGGGACTGAACCCAGGTCTCCTGCCTTGCAGGCAGATTCTTTACCACTGAGTGACAAGGGAAGCCCAAGAATACTGCAGTGGGTAAACAGGGTTTGCACTCCCTTAATCTCATCTCAGAGAGTGCAAACCCTGTTTACCCACTGCAGTATTCTTGGGCTGAGTCGGACACGACTGAGCGACTTCACTTTAACCTCATCTCAGGGGCTCAGTTAGTTAATTTTAATGGGCTTCTTTATTCCTTTTAATCTTGCTTCAAGTGGTTTCTTGGATGTTTCTCCCTTGATAAGCAACTGTTCAATGGTGGTCTAGTCACATTATTATGACCCCATGAACTATAGCGTGCCAGGTTTCTCTGTACATGGGATTTTCCAAGCAGGGATACTGGAATTGGTTTCCATCTCCTTCTCCAGGGGATCTTCCTGATCCAAGAATCAAACTCTGGTCTCCTGCACTGAATGAACCACCAGAGAAGCCCTTATAACTCAGGGAAGTTTAGAATGGCTGGAGAAAGGCCTACAACAAATGTGGAAGAGGAGGCCTCTGTGCCTGGGAGTCCCACAGGGCTCCACTTAGTTTTAGGATGCCTTGGTCTTCTCATGAATTCTGGAAACATATTTTTCCTCATAGTGCTGAGGGAGAAAAAAAATAAAAAAGCTTTTAAAAACTTTCATTTGGGATGCTGGCTTCCTAAAGCCATACATCAGTATACAATAAATAACTAATTAGAAAATGTTGAAGTATGAAAAGATTTCTTCTTCCCACCAAAAACACTGCTTTCTGAAGGAAACTGGTTTCTCAGTTCAGCCACATTACAACATTTAAAATTTATAATTATTAACAGGACAATGGAAAAGCATTGAGGCATCTGAAGCAGAAGAAACATTCAATTCAGTTCAGTCGCTAAGTTGTGTCCAACTCTTTGCGACCCCATGAATTGCAGCAAGCCAGGCCTCCCTGTCCGTCACCAACTCCCGGAGTTCACTCAAACTCATGACCATCGAGTCGGTGATACAATCTAGCCATCTCATCCTTTGTCGTCCCCTTCTCCTCCTGCCCCTAATCCCTCCCAGCATCAGAGTCTTTTCGAACGAGTCAACACTTCACATGAGGTGGCCAAAGTACTAGAGTTTCAGCTTTAGCATCATTCCTACCAAAGAAATCCCAGGGCTGATCTCCTTCAGAATGGACTGGGTGGATCTCCTTGCAGTCCAAGGGACTCTCAAGAGTCTTCTCCAACAACACAGTTCAAAAGCATCAATGCTTCGGCACTCAGCCTTCTTCACAGTCCAACTTTCACATCCATACGTGACCACTGGAAAAACCATAGCCTTGACTAGACGGACCTTAGTTGGCAAAGTAATGTCTCTGTTTTTGACTATGCTATCTAGGTTGGTCATAACTTTTCTTCCAAGGAGTAAGCGTCTTTTAATTTCATGGCTGCAGTCACCGTCTGCAATGATTTTGGAGCCCCCCCAAAATAAAGTCTGACACTGTTTCCACTTTTTCCCCATCTATTTCCCATGAAGTGATGGGACCGAATGCCATGATCATCGTTTACTGAATGTTGAGATTTAAGCCAACTTTTTCACTCTCCACTTTCACTTTTATCAAGAGGCTTTTTAGTTCCTCTTCACTTTCTGCCATAAAGTTGTGTCATCTGCGTATCTGAGGTTATTGATATTTCTCCTGGCAATCTTGATTCTAGCTTGTGCTTCTTCTATAGCGTTTCTCATGGTGTACTGTGCATATCAGTTAAATAAGCTGGGTGACAATATACAGTCTTGAGGTACTCCTTTTCCTATTTGGAACCAGTCTGTTGTTCCATGTCCAGTTCTAAAACCAGAATGGGTTCAACACTAGCCTAATCTCAGACACTCAAAGCTTCAGAAAAACAAGAACTTTGTATCTTTCAGATGTCAGAGAAGTCAGAGAGCACTACCTGAGGGATTGCAGTTTGCAGATTAAGAACTCCACAGTCACAGCTGATCACAGTGTTTCCACTGTTCTTTCTGAGCAGCTAGTGGAACAACTAAGATATCAACTCTTCATGGCGACTATTAAACATTTCTTTGTTCTTGAATCTATGAGACTGTGACTGAGGCTGTTCTTAGTTACATGTACTTACTGATCTATACTGGCCTTGGCTGCTGTTGTTCAGTTTCTAAGTCATGTCTCTTTGCAACCCTATGTACTACAGCATGCCAGGCTTCTTTGTCCTGCACTGTTTTCGAGTTTGCCCTCCAGGCCTATAGCTCTGCCTTCTCTTTTATAAGATGTGAGATCAAATTGCCAACATCGGTTGGATCATAGAAAAAGCAAGAGAATTTCAAAATTTCAAAAGATATCTACTTCTGCTTCATTGACTATGGTAAAACCTTTAACTGTGATCACACANTGTTGTTCAGTTTCTAAGTCATGTCTCTTTGCAACCCTATGTACTACAGCATGCCAGGCTTCTTTGTCCTGCACTGTTTTTGAGTTTGCCCTCCAGGCCTATAGCTCTACCTTCTCTTTTATAAGATGTGAGATCAAATTGCCAACATCGGTTGGATCATAGAAAAAGCAAGGGAATTTCAAAAGATATCTACTTCTGCTTCATTGACTATGGTAAAACCTTTGACTGTGATCACAAAAAACTGTTGAAAATTGGGAATACCAGACCACCTTACCTGCCTCCTGAGAAACCTGTATGCAGGTCAAGAAGTAGTAATTAGAACTGAACATAGAACAATGGACTGGTTCCAAATTAGGAAAGAAGTATGTCAAGGTTGTATATTATCACCCTGATTATTTAACTGGTAGAACAACTAAGATATCAACTCTTCATGATCTCCATTAAACATTTCTTTGTTCTTGAGTCTATGAGACTGACTGAGGCTGGTCTTAGTTACATGTACTTACTGATCTATACTTGATCTATTAAATTCAGGTCTATTAGGTCAGCCTTGGATAAGATGACTGCACATGGTGGGCTGAAAAAGGACACTCCAAGAAATATAAGGTCCTAATCCCTTCACTTGTAAATCACCATATCAAGAAAGAATCTTTGCAGATACGATTATGTTAAGGATATTGATATGACTGAGAATCTCAAAATGTAGAGAC
Source organism: Raphicerus campestris (assembly GCA_006410735.1). Lineage (NCBI taxonomy): Eukaryota > Metazoa > Chordata > Mammalia > Artiodactyla > Bovidae > Raphicerus > Raphicerus campestris. The sequence goes on from SJYW01026771.1 coordinate 49,033, forward strand.
TATCCTGGACTACCTGGGTGGTAGGCCTAAAATCCAATCTTGTTTTTGTTGTTCAGTCATTCAGTCATGTCTTAATATTTGTGACCCTGTGGACTGAAGTATGCCAGGCTTCCCTCTCCTTCACCATCTCCCAGAGCTTGCTCAAACTCACGTCCATTGAGTTAGTGATGATGGCATCCAACCTCTCGTTCTCTGTTATTCCCTTCTCCTCCTGCCTTCAGTCTTTCCTGGCATCCGGGTTTTTCGAGTCAGTTCTTCACACAGCTGACCAAGTATTGAAGTTTCAGCCTCAGCAACAGTACTTCCAATGAATGATTAAGACTGATTTTGTTTAGGATTGACTGGTTTGATCTCCTTGCAATCCAAGGGACACTAAAGAGTCTTCTCCAACACCACAGTTCAAAAAACTTCAATTCTTCAGGCACTCAGACTTCTTTATGGTACAACTCTCACATCTACACATGACTACTGGAAAAATCATAGCTTTGACTAGAGGGACTTTGGTTGGCAAAGTAATTCCCTTGCTTTTCAATATACTGTCTAGTTTGGTCATAGCTTCTCTTCCAAGGAGCAAGCATCTTTTAATTCACGGCTGCAGTCACCATCTGCAGTGATTTTGGAGCCCAAGAAAATAAAGTTTGTCACTGATTCCATCGTTTCCCTATCTATTTGCCATGAAGTGATGGGATTAGATGCCATGATCTTAGTTTTATGAATGTAGAATTTTAAGGCAGCTTTTTCACTCTCCTCTTTCACCTTCAACAAGAGGCTTTTTAGCTCCTCTTCAGTTTCTGCCATTAAAGTGGTATCATCTGCATATCTGAGGTTATTGATATTTCTCCCTGAAACCCTGATTCCAGCTTGTGATTCATCCAGCCTGGCATTTCCCATGATGTACTCTCCATATAAGTTAAATAATCAGGGTGAAAAGAGGCAGCCTTGATATACTTCTTCCCTAATTTGGAACCATTTCATTGTTATATGTTCAGTTCTAATTACTACTTCTTGACCTGCATACAGGTTTCTCAGGAGGCAGGTAAGGTGGTCTGGTATTCCCAATTTTCAACAGTTTGTTATGATCACAGTCAAAGGTTTTACCACAGTCAATGAAGCAGAAGTAGATATCTTTTGAAATTCTCTTGCTTTTTCTATGATCCAACCAGTGTTGACAATTTGATCTCACATCTCCTTCTAAAAGAGAAGGCAGAGCCATAGGCCTGGAAGGCAGAGCCTTGAGCCCAGAGGCTACAACATTGAGCCTCACAAGTTTATTCTGAGGCCTTGAAATCTAGTAGAATTTGCCCTGCTAGCAAATTTAAGTTGCTTCAGAATGGTGATCTCCTTCTTCTTTCCTTTTTCTCCCTTTTGGAAGAGAACATCTATAACTATTTTCCTATTCCTGCTCCTCTTACTTTGTACTTTGTATTTCAGAACATCTAATTTGCTTTCTAGTTTCATGTGTCCACAGATAGAGAAGGATTTTTTTTTTCTCCTCGACGAATCATACATAGTCTCACACATATCTGATATAAATGATATAAATTGTGAGATTTGAGACTTTTTAATCTAATGATATGCTCGTAAATCTTGAAATTGACCTATACTTTAATCAATTATGAGATTTGGGAGTGCTGGAAAGTGATAAATATATTTTCCATGTGTCATGGATATAAATCCTTTAGACAAAAGGAAAGACTGTGGTAGAATCTTAAAAAAAAAAAAAAAGTTCTAAAGTATATCTGATATTAATCCCTAGGAGCTGTAAATATTTGGGAAGGATCTTTGCAGATATGATTAATTTAAGGATTTTGAGATGGATTATCGAATCCTTGGATAATCAAATTATCAAATCCAAATAATCCTTGGATTATCTGGCTGGGTACTAAATGAAACCACAGGTGTCCTTATAAGAGAGAGGCAGGGTAAAGTTATCAAAGAATATAGAGAAGAAAATGTGACCATGGTGGTAGAGATCAGAGTGACGTGACCACAAACCAAGGAATGCTGAAAGTCACCAGAAGCTGGAAGAAGCTGGAATAAATTCTCTTTTACAGCACTTGGAGGATCTGTGACTCTGTCAACACCTTGATTTTGGCCTAGTGACAGTGATTTCAGAATAATAGCATTTTGAGGAATAAATCTCTGCTGCCCTAAGCCAACCAGGAAACTGATACACTGGAATGAAGAATCTCTTCTACATGCTTCTCCCTTCCTCTTTCGTTCTGACGGTGTGCTCTTTGTCTATGTGTGTAAATTTCAGAAAGCAAGAGCAAAATGGGAAAAGGCTAGGGCTTTTTCCAGTCTCTGCTTACAACTAGCTTCCTGATAGCACACTGGTAAAAGTAAGTCACATGAATGTTAACTGAGTGGCTCAGAGTCAAAGTGAGAGGGTTCTGCAACTTTGCATAGCAAAGGATATGAATATGGGCTAAAAGGAAGGTCAGGGTAATTTTGTAGTTAGCCATCCATATGTTTATTTTCTCTGAAGTTGATTTTTATCTTTGAGTCTGTCTCTGGCTAAATCCCCCTTATTTTCAGATTTTGATCTTTCTTAATGCTAACACTACTATGGTATAATTTTATTTTCACTATCATAGCATTTTCCCTCAAGGCTAATGTCACTTGTTCTCACTAGAATGTAATCTCAGTGGGGGCAAGCACACAGTCCTTCTCATCTTTGTATCTCCAGTGACTAGTGTAGACCCTTTGATATAGGGTCTACATATCCTAATTCAACTACCATACAAATTATATTCTGCTACATTTGACATTCTTCTAATCTAATGCACTAAAAAAACAGTATTAATATTTTTATGTCAAAGAATTAAGAAAAGGGAACTCTCTTACACTCTTGGTGAGAATGCAAACTAGTACAGCCATTATGGAAAACAGTGTGGAGATTCCTTAAAAAATTGCAAATAGAACTGCCTTATGACCCAGCAATCCCACTGCTGGGCATACACACTGAGGAAACNAAGAAGCTGGAATAAATTCTCTTTTACAGCACTTGGAGGATCTGTGACTCTGTCAACACCTTGATTTTGGCCTAGTGACAGTGATTTCAGAATAATAGCATTTTGAGGAATAAATCTCTGCTGCCCTAAGCCAACCAGGAAACTGATACACTGGAATGAAGAATCTCTTCTACATGCTTCTCCCTTCCTCTTTCGTTCTGACGGTGTGCTCTTTGTCTATGTGTGTAAATTTCAGAAAGCAAGAGCAAAATGGGAAAAGGCTAGGGCTTTTTCCAGTCTCTGCTTACAACTAGCTTCCTGATAGCACACTGGTAAAAGTAAGTCACATGAATGTTAACTGAGTGGCTCAGAGTCAAAGTGAGAGGGTTCTGCAACTTTGCATAGCAAAGGATATGAATATGGGCTAAAAGGAAGGTCAGGGTAATTTTGTAGTTAGCCATCCATATGTTTATTTTCTCTGAAGTTGATTTTTATCTTTGAGTCTGTCTCTGGCTAAATCCCCCTTATTTTCAGATTTTGATCTTTCTTAATGCTAACACTACTATGGTATAATTTTATTTTCACTATCATAGCATTTTCCCTCAAGGCTAATGTCACTTGTTCTCACTAGAATGTAATCTCAGTGGGGGCAAGCACACAGTCCTTCTCATCTTTATATCTCCAGTGACTAGTGTAGACCCTTTGATATAGGGTCTACATATCCTAATTCAACTACCATACAAATTATATTCTGCTACATTTGACATTCTTCTAATCTAATGCACTAAAAAAACAGTATTAATATTTTTATGTCAAAGAATTAAGAAAAGGGAACTCTCTTACACTCTTGGTGAGAATGCAAACTAGTACAGCCATTATGGAAAACAGTGTGGAGATTCCTTAAAAAATTGCAAATAGAACTGCCTTATGACCCAGCAATCCCACTGCTGGGCATACACACTGAGGAAACCCGAATTGAAAGAGACACATGTACCCCAATGTTCATTGCAGCATTATTTATAATTGCCAGGACATGGAAACAACCTAGATGTCCATCAGCAGATGAATGGATAAGAAAGCTGTGGTACATATACACAATGGAGTATTACTCAGCCCTTAAAAGAATAAGTTTGACTCAGTTCTAATGAGATGGATGAAACTGGCACCGATTATACAGAGTGAAGTTAGCCAGAGAGAAAAACACCAATACAGTATACTTACACATATATATGGAATTTAGAAAGATGGTAATTATGACCCTGTAAGTGAGACAATATAAGAGACACAGAGGTATAGAACAGACTTTTGGCTTCTGAGGGAGAGGGAGAGGGTGGGATGATTTGGGAGAATGGCACTGAAACATGTATACTATCATATAAGAAA
>SJYW01026775.1:0-16518 GCA_006410735.1 Raphicerus campestris
AGACTATTGTTTTTCGGTCACTCAGTCATGTCCAACTCTTTGCGAGCCCATGGACTGCAGCACACCAGACCTCACTGTCCTTCACCATCTCCTGGAGCCCGTTCAAATTCATGTCCATTGAACCAGTGATGCCATCCAACCATCTTGTCCTCTGTCATCACCTTCTCCTGCCTTCAATCCTTCCCAGCATCAGGGTCTTTTCTAATGAGTCAGCTCTTTGCATCAGGTGGCCAAAGTATTGGAGTTTCAGCCTCAACATCAGTCCTTCCAATGAATATTCAGGATTGATTTACTTTAGGATTAACTGGTTTGATCTTCTTGCAGTCCAAGGGACTTTCAAGTCTTCTCCAACATCAAAATTCGAAAGCATCAATTCTTTGGTGCTCAGCCTTCTTAATGGTCCAACTCTCACATCCATACATGACTACTGGGAAAACCATAGTTTTGACTATACGGACTTTGTTGGCAAAGTCAAGTCTCTGCTTTTTAAATATATTGCTAGGTTTGTCATAGCTTTTCTTCCAAGGAGGAAGCATCTTTTATATAGTAAATAAATTAAGTGCTTTGCTCAAGCTTTTGCTTATCATTTCATTAAATGAAATAGATCCATCATACTTTCTCATTTAGCAGAGATGAAATACCACTCCTGGTGAGGACAAAGAAAAGGATGAGTGCCAGAAGGAAGAGGGATTTCGTGAGTCTCCACAATGAGGACTGACACCCCTGTTTGAAAAGGAAGGGTAATCCTCCTTCACAGCCTCACTGTTCACAACAGGCAAAAGGAGGAAGCAACCCGAGTGTCCATCCATGGATGAATGGATAAGCCAAGTGTGGAAGTGTAGTCTATCTATACAATCGAATATCAGTCAGTCTTTAAAAGGGAGGGCATTCTGGAACTAGCAAGTAAGAGAACCTGTTGTTTGTTCTTGCTCCCTTCCTGCTGCAGCAGAGGCCCCAGTAAAACCTTGCCTGAATTTCTTGTCTGACCTCTGGCCAATTTCTATCAATTAAGGAGGCCAAGAACCCTGGCCGGTAACATACTTTGTGGCACCAAACATGGGGCACTTGTCCCCTTCTGGAGAGAGAATCTGGGCACCTCCAGGACCACGAAATGCAACTTCCTAATGGGTGGCAAGTGACCAAATGAACCAACTGAACCTCTTGTTACAGCGTCACTATATTTGGGCAGTTTCCCTTTTGGTCCCTGAGGGGCCTCATACTCTCATTCGGGCAACCCTTTCCCCTCCCCCTTGTCCTTTTCCTCTCAGCACTTTCTCTTTCCTTTTGCCCCTTTCCTTCTCCTGAAATCTTCCTACTTCTCTCTCTGTCCTCTCTTTCTTCAGCCCTATTCTTCTGAGGGAGAGTGGACATCAGGCAGCTGCAGCATCACTCCACTCCGCGTGTGAGGCCATGTTTCCTCTAGCTGGCAGCAGAGGTGGGAGAGGCTCACCCCACTCTATACAGATATTGGCACAGCAGGCTCTCCCTGACCTGAGATTTATGACAGAGATAGAGGTTCAAACCTCATATCTTATAGTGGCTGCAAGTCCAACTGTCCCAATATTCTCACCTTTATTTCCTGCCACCAAGAGAAGTTCCACTGGGAATGCGCTAAAATGACAGATTTCTATATACTGGTGTATGCACAGGTTGAGTATCCACCTCTGGGTTTTGTTCCCAAAGACAACGTACAACTGTCTGGTTTCTGGGCTCGATCACCTTGGTGGGTAGTGGACAGGATGCTCGCTCCTTCACTGGTCCTTTCTGAAAGCACACAGGTTAGTACCTGAATAGATACCCACAGAGAATGGGTTGAAATGCCAATCTCTCTCTTTCTCTTTTTCAGTCTTTTCTGTCTCTCCTCCCTTTACCTCTCCCTTGGTCCTCACACCTGCACTCCTGTCCTCTTTATCCTAAAAACTCCTTGTCAGTATCTTTAAGTTTTGTAATTGGTATCTTTGTTTGTGATGTAGTTTTATCTGTCCAACTGCTTCTGGTAGTCTATGCCAACACTGCAGGCACAGTGGAACACTTAAGCCTTGAAATGCAAACACAGCACACATTGCCTGAGACTCCAGCCTTGGGTTACTTAGTGGAATTTTAAAGAACAAAAATAAAAAACGGGAGCTTGCATGACTCTCCTCTACCTTAGCAGTATAACTATTCTCTTGGGCTGTCAGGAACTACCTGATTCATCTGTAATCCCCCAAACTGAGGGGCAAAAAAATCATTTAAATTTTTAGTGGGAAAGCTATGAGGTCTCTGGTTCTTTGGAAATTAACTTATCTGGCTTAAGTTTGTAGGTTTAATTAATATAGACATGAACATTAAGGATAATACTTCCATTTTACCTAGAGTTCTTAGAAGACAGTTAGTGCATATTTCTGTTATAAAATCCATCAACAGGGAAAATAACCTGATGTGATTAAATTTTTAGTAAATGTAACTGGTATAAAACTTTTTGGTAAACACTACAGGAGTAATTAGAGATTCTCTTTGTAGCTCAGTCAGTAAAAATTCTGCCTGCAGTGTGGGAGACCAGGGTTCAATACTTGGGTAGGAAAGATCACTTGGAGAAGGAAATGGCAACCCACTCCAGTATTCTTGCCTGAAGAATTCCATGGACAGAGGAGCCTGGGGGGGTATAGTTCATGGGGTCGCAAGAATTGAACATGACTTAGTGACTAAACCAACCAGCACCACATAGGAATAATTTTTGTAAATGTTCATCTGAGATAGTCTCTCCAAATTTTGGTAACATGAAACTAAAATAAACTAAATGATATAAATTCATTGACTATTCAGGCCATTTCAGATAAGATAAAACACTGTTACATCAAGTGCTAAACAGGTCTAAATTTACCTTCTTTTGTCTTCTTGTGAGAGAGAAATTAAGGTGTTTGGTGATACTTTGAGATATTCTTTACTATCCTATAGAATGCTAATGTAAAAGATGGTTCATGGTTACCTAAAGAAAGTAGTATGCATATTTTCAGAAAAGAAGGTATGAGGAATGGAAATATATTTTGTTGAAAGAAAAAAGGATGACTTTGTCCTATAGCTGGTCATTTCTGAATGGAGAAAGAATAAGGGACAAAATACAGCTATAGAAAGCTGCAAGAGGTTGGTGGAAGAGGAACCCTGAGAAAAAAATTTGTATGTGTTCAGAATTTTCTAAGGTTTAATTACACTTAACTAGGTAATTGGATTTTATTAACAGTGGGCTGATGCAAGGCTGGATTTGGTTTTTCTCTCTCCCATAAGAGAACAAAGTTGTCTGAAATAACAGATTATGTGAATTCTTGACCTGTATTTGCTTTTAATTTGGGAAATCTTAGCTCAAGGAATAAGCATTGTTTCACAGCAACCTATGATCCTATCTGACAAGGTGTTTTAAAACTTTTAAAAAAAACTTTAAAAAACTTGACAGACTTTTCAAGTATATCATGACTATTCTATCATGACTGTTGCACCCCAGATGAAAAGGAGTATATTCCAAGAAAGGCCAGGGAACACAGAGATGGCCTACTGGCCACTGATACACACTACCAAATTTATCAGGTGGGTGGGGATGCAAATTGAGAACACAACCCACAATAGGACTATGAAGATTGTGTCGGCCAGGCTGGGATGAGACATTATATTACTTGTCTATCAGAATGAATGAAAAGGTGTATAGAAAAGCCTATAAATTATGGTAAGGTCTGAGAGGTTACACAGGAAAAAGATGAAAATCCAGCAGTCTTCCTGAGCCAGGTGACAGAGGCATCCCAGAAGTACACCAATACAGACCCTGAGTCTGCAGAAGCAAGGAGAAAGGGAATCTTTTCAATGGAATAAGGACCTTTAAGACTTTAGAGATTGAATTGAGTAGAGCACCAGCACTGGGGCTTCCACATTTGGACAAGCCCTTTATCCTACATGTTCATAAGAGATCAGGGGAAACTCTAGGAGTCCTGACCCAAAAGCTGGGATCTTATCAGAGACCAGTGGCTTACTTTTCAAAACAACTGGACTCAGTGGCCCTGGGGTGGCCGAGCTTCCTGTGGGCAGTTGCAACCACAGCCCTGTTGGTTAATGAGGCTTCCAAGTTCACCCTGGGACAACACCTAGATATATTAACCTCTTATCAGGTATAATCTGTTTTGGAGGTCAAAGGACATCATTGCTTGACTGAGGAAAGGGATGCAAGATATCAGACCCTGTTAATGGACACCCACAACATTAAAGGTGTGCCAAACCCTGAACCCAGTAACTCTGCTTCCCGAAGTCAAGTGGAGACATTGCATCAGTGTCATGCNCGGGAGCTTGCATGACTCTCCTCTACCTTAGCAGTATAACTATTCTCTTGGGCTGTCAGGAACTACCTGATTCATCTGTAATCCCCCAAACTGAGGGGCAAAAAAATCATTTAAATTTTTAGCGGAAAAGCTATGAGGTCTCTGGTTTTTTGGAAATTAACTTATCTGGCTTAAGTTTGTAGGCTTAATTAATATAGACATGAACATTAAGGATAAAACTTCCATTTTACCTAGAGTTCTTAGAAGACAATTAGTGCATATTTCTGTTATAAAATGCATCAACAGGGAAAATAACCTGATGTGATTAAATTTTTAGTAAATGTAACTGGTATAAAACTTTTTGGTAAACACTACAGGAGTAATTAGAGATTCTCTTTGTAGCTCAGTCAGTAAAAATTCTGCCTGCAGTGTGGGAGACCAGGGTTCAATACTTGGGTAGGAAAGATCACTTGGAGAAGGAAATGGCAACCCACTCCAGTATTCTTGCCTGAAGAATTCCATGGACAGAGGAGCCTGGGGGGGTATAGTTCATAGGGTCGCAAGAATTGAACATGACTTAGTGACTAAACCAACCAGCACCACATAGGAATAATTTTTGTAAATGTTCATCTGAGATAGTCTCTCCAAATTTTGGTAACATGAAACTAAAATAAACTAAATGATATAAATTCATTGACTATTCAGGCCATTTCAGATAAGATAAAACACTGTTACATTAAGTGCTAAACAGGTCTAAATTTACCTTCTTTTGTCTTCTTGTGAGAGAGAAATTAAGGTGTTTGGTGATACTTTGAGATATTCTTTACTATCCTATAGAATGCTAATGTAAAAGATGGTTCATGGTTACCTAAAGAAAGTAGAATGCGTATTTTCAGAAAAGAAGGTATGAGGAATGGAAATATATTTTGTTGAAAGAAAAAAGGATGACTTTGTCCTATAGCTGGTCATTTCTGAATGGAGAAAGAATAAGGGACAAAATACAGCTATAGAAAGCTGCAAGAGGTTGGTGGAAGAGGAACCCTGAGAAAAAAATTTGTATGTGTTCAGAATTTTCTAAGGTTTAATTACACTTAACTAGGTAATTGGATTTTATTAACAGTGGGCTGATGCAAGGCTGGATTTGGTTTTTCTCTCTCCCATAAGAGAACAAAGTTGTCTGAAATAACAGATTATGTGAATTCTTGACCTGTATTTGCTTTTAATTTGGGAAATCTTAGCTCAAGGAATAAGCATTGTTTCACAGCAACCTATGATCCTATCTGACAAGGTGTTTTAAAACTTTTAAAAAAAACTTTAAAAAACTTGACAGACTTTTCAAGTATATCATGACTATTCTATCATGACTGTTGCACCCCAGATGAAAAGGAGTATATTCCAAGAAAGGCCAGGGAACACAGAGATGGCCTACTGGCCACTGATACACACTACCAAATTTATCAGGTGGGTGGGGATGCAAATTGAGAACACAACCCACAATAGGACTATGAAGATTGTGTCGGCCAGGCTGGGATGAGACATTATATTACTTGTCTATCAGAATGAATGAAAAGGTGTATAGAAAAGCCTATAAATTATGGTAAGGTCTGAGAGGTTACACAGGAAAAAGATGAAAATCCAGCAGTCTTCCTGAGCCAGGTGACAGAGGCATCCCAGAAGTACACCAATACAGACCCTGAGTCTGCAGAAGCAAGGAGAAAGGGAATCTTTTCAATGGAATAAGGACCTTTAAGACTTTAGAGATTGAATTGAGTAGAGCACCAGCACTGGGGCTTCCACATTTGGACAAGCCCTTTATCCTACATGTTCATAAGAGATCAGGGGAAACTCTAGGAGTCCTGACCCAAAAGCTGGGATCTTATCAGAGACCAGTGGCTTACTTTTCAAAACAACTGGACTCAGTGGCCCTGGGGTGGCCGAGCTTCCTGTGGGCAGTTGCAACCACAGCCCTGTTGGTTAATGAGGCTTCCAAGTTCACCCTGGGACAACACCTAGATATATTAACCTCTTATCAGGTATAATCTGTTTTGGAGGTCAAAGGACATCATTGCTTGACTGAGGAAAGGGATGCAAGATATCAGACCCTGTTAATGGACACCCACAACATTAAAGGTGTGCCAAACCCTGAACCCAGTAACTCTGCTTCCCGAAGTCAAGTGGAGACATTGCATCAGTGTCATGCTGCTGCTGCTGCTAAGTCGCTTCAGTCATGTCTGACTCTGTGTGACCTCATAGATGGCAGCCCACCAGGCTCCGCCATCCCTGGGATTCTCCAGGCAAGAACACTGGAGTGGGTTGCCATTTCCTTCTCCAATGCATCAAAGTGAAAAGTGAAAGTGAATTCGCTCAGTCGTGTCCAACTCCTAGCGACTCCATGGACTGCAGCCTTCCAGGCTCCTCCGTCCATGGGATTTTCCAGGCAACAGTACTGGAGTGGGTTGCCAATCAGTGTCATAGAACAAACTTATTTAGGTGGTCTGATCTTCTGGGTGAGTCTCTTGAAAGCCCTGATGTTGAATGGTTTACTGATGGGAGCAGTTTTATAGAAATGGGAACTTGAAAGGCAAGGTAAGTCATAGTTCATCTAGGTGTAGTCATAGAAGCCAAGGCTCTGCTATCCCAGACATCAGCTCAGAAGGCTGAACTAATTGCACTGGGAGAGCTTTGCAATTAGTTCAGTTCAGTTCATTTCAGTCACTCAGTCGTTTCCAACTCTTTGCAACCCCATGAATTGCAGCACACCAGGCCTCTCTATCCATCACCAGTTCCTGGAGTTCACTCAGACTTGCATCCATCGAGTCAGTGATGCCATCCAGCCATCTCATCCTCTTCTTCTCCTGCCCCCAATCCCTCCTAGCATCAGAGTCTTTTCCAATGAGTCAACTCTTCACATGAGGTGGCCAAAGTACTGGAGTTTCAGCTTTAGCATCATTCCTTCCAAAGAAATCCTAGGGTTGATCTCCTTCAGAATGGACTGGTTGGATCTCCTTGTTAGGGAAGAATACAAAATTATTTTCACTGACTCTAAATATGGGTTCCACCTGCTACAAGTTCATGTTGCCATTTGGAAAGAAAGAGGAGTGCTAACTGCTAGAAATTTCTCCATAAAACATAAATATTTGATTTTGGCTTTTTAAGAAGCAGTACAGTTTCCAAACCAGGTAGCATTAATCTACTATATGGGTAATCAGAGGGGTGGGTCTTTTGTAAGCCAAGGGAATAGCCAAGCTGATCAAGTTGTAAAACCAGGTAACTCAATTTCAGGAACCTGAATAAGTTATGGCTCAGTGATTGTTCCCCCTAAACNTAGGGAAAAATACAAAATTATTTTCACTGACTCTAAATATGGGTTCCACCTGCTACAAGTTCATGTTGCCATTTGGAAAGAAAGAGGAGTGCTAACTGCTAGAAATTTCTCCATAAAACATAAATATTTGATTTTGGCTTTTTAAGAAGCAGTACAGTTTCCAAACCAGGTAGCATTAATCTACTATATGGGTAATCAGAGGGGTGGGTCTTTTGTAAGCCAAGGGAATAGCCAAGCTGATCAAGTTGTAAAACCAGGTAACTCAATTTCAGGAACCTGAATAAGTTATGGCTCAGTGATTGTTCCCCCTAAACCCTTCACCTCCCCCAGTATTCCCCACAGGAACAAGAAAATGTTGAAAAATGGAGCTATGAGAAAGAAAGCATGTGTGTGCTTAGTTGCTTCAGTCGTGTCTGACTCTCTGTGACCCTATGGACCATGGCCTGCCAGGCTCCTCTGTCCATGAGATTTCCCAGGCAAGAATACTGGAGTGGGCTGCCATTTCCTCCTCCAAAAGAAAGCACAGGGTTGTATAAAAAGGAGGATAAACTTCTAACCCCTGAGGCCCAACAATGGAAACTCATTCCAGTGATGCCACTCATTATGGGAGGGATGCACTATGGGACTTGGTGCAAGAGACTTTTTCAGGGAAGGGGCTTAAAGGAAGAGTAAAACAAGTAATGCTTACCTGATTTATGTACCCACAAGAGCCCACAGACCCATCCTGCTTTGTTACTCAGGCCAATTCAATGTCAAGAGACATCCAGGGCAAGCCTCGTAGTTAGAGTTCACCCAAATGTCCCCATGATCAGGATATAAATATCTTCTGGTGTTGATACTTTCATAGGATAGGCTGAAGCCTTTCCATCCAATCTGAAAAGGTTATGGATGTCTATAAGTCTCTTTCAAAAGAAATAATTTCTTGGTTTGAACTTCCAAACTCCCTCCAGAGTGATAATGGGCCCTCTTTATAGCCAAGATAATATGGGGGCTTACAATGGCCCTAGGGATAGACTATAAGCTACACACCTCTTGGCTCCACCAGACTTCAGGGAAAGTAGAGAAAATGAACCACACTTTAAAGAACGCCATAGTAAATCTCTACAGTCTTCCTAGGTAGTGCTCGTGGTAAAGAACCCACCTGCCAATGCTGGAGACATAAGAGATATGGGTTTGATCCCTGGGTCAGGAAGTTCACTGACCCAGGAAATGGCGACCCACTCCAGCATTCTTACCTGGAGAATCCCACGGACAGAGGAGCCTGGCGGGCTACAGTCCACCTGGTTGCAAAGAGTCGGGCACAACTGAAGTGATTTAGCATTAAAGAAGGCCTGTCACAAAAGGCTTTTCTCAGTTTTTGAGAAAACTCTGTCACAAAATTCATGAACCTTGGACCAGCTTGCTTCCTACTGTACTCCTCAGGGTCTGTGCAGTTCCCAGAAGTGGTCTGAGGCTTGGCTCATTTGAAAAGACCTATGGGGGACCTTTTCTAACTACTGACATTCTATTGATGAGGAAGTGAACTGGGCCCTGAGATATATTATTAATCTAGGACAGGTTCAGAAGACAATCCAGGACTGTGCACAAGACACTGCTAGCTCACACTAAAAACACAGAAGAAGAAGCAGTTTCTTCACAAATAAACCCCAGGGACAAAGTTCTCAAAATCTAGAAAGAGGGGCTCCCCAAAGACCAACTATTGCCTAAATGGAAGGACTGCTATAAAATAATTTTAACCACTCCACTGTTGCAATCTGTAAGGGCTATCTAGTTGGATACATTCACCCAGACTAAAGCTTCTACCTCCAGAAACCCTGCAGGTCACAACAGAACAATCTGTAAGCCAGAGAAAGATCTGAGATCCCTATTCAAAAGACAGGCAACATTAACATAAGTAAAATGATGTAGTGAGTTGGTTATTATTATTTGAAGCCTTAATGGGACTTGGGAACTCTCATTTCATTGGCTGATGTGGTTCTTGATAATCATCTGGCCCTTGTGTACCTTCTGGTAGAATAATGTATAGTTTATGGGACAATGGGTTTCCCTTGTGGCCCAGCTGGTAAAGAATCCACCTGCAATGTGAGAAACCTGGGTTTGATTCTTGGGTTGGGAAGATCCCCTGGAGAAGGGAAAGGCTACCCACTCCAGTGTTCTGGCCTTGAGAATTTCATGGACTGTATAGTCCATGGGGTCACAAAGAGTCAGACATGACTGAGTGACTTTCACTTGTGGGACAATGAATACTTTCTGCTGCACTTGGATCAATGTGATGGGACAGGTAACAGTTAATATTAAGGAAATATACATCCAGTCAGAGTGGCATCACAGTTTTGGCAAGGGTGATGTTGCCTCCATGGTCTTGTCAACAGTTAAAAAAAAAGCCCTCCCGAAGTTAACCCAGTTCCTTCTCTTTCTAGGTCCTTTAATGGCTATTGTTTCCTTTCTAGTATGCTTTTATTTAACCTTCAGAGTAAGTTTGTGTCTTCTGGGCTCCAATGGTTTGAAATAAGTCTCACGATGGGCTCAAGGAACTCCAGTCATTCCAGTGGAGGGTGGCCCAGGTCCCCACAGGTCCTTAAAACAGTCAGTGAGGGACTTCTACTCACTTATACTTCTCAGGTAGAATAGGGCCTACAGCCTCTGTTCAGCATAAAGAAGTTTCAGAAAAAGAGATCTTCAGCCCCTTACCCCTTAAGAATTGTTGTGTAGTTGCTAAGTCATGTCCAGCTCTTTTGTGAACCCAAGGACTATAGCCCACTATGCTCCTCTGTCCATGGGATTTTCCAGGCAGGAATACTGGAGTGGGTTGCCATTTCCTTCTCCCAGGGATCTTCCCAACCCAGGGATTGAACCCATGTCTTCTGCATTGCAGGCAGATTCTTTACTGTCTGAGGCACCAGGGGAGCCTTTTATATAGAGAAATGCTCTCAGATTTACCTTTCACTTTTAAAAACACTAAACCTCCTTCAAAAGGACTTATGCCAGCATGCCCCATGGCTCCCAGGACTGTTGTATTCAGTGCCCCTAACTCCGTGGCAGGCCACTGTTGACCTATGCCTCTTCCAGAGACTCCTGGACACCCCCAGGCAAGTCTGGCTCAGTCTCTTGTGGGGTCACTGCTCCTTTCTCCTGGATCCTGGTGTGCACAAGGGTTTGTTTGTGCCATCCAAGAGTCCATTTCCCCAGTCCTGCAGAAGTTCTGTAATCAAATCCCACTGACCTTCAAAGTCAAATTCTCTGCAGGTTCTCAGGCCCTTTGCCAGATCCCTAGGTTGGGAACTCTGTTGTGGGTCCTAGAACTTTTGTAACAGTATGAGAACTTCTTTAATATAGTTGATCTCCCGTTTGTGCGTTGTCTGCTTGGTGGCTCTGTGGAGGCACTAATGGTGACCTCCTCCAAGAGGACTTATGCCACATGCCATGCCTCCCAGGTCT
Organism: Raphicerus campestris; assembly: GCA_006410735.1. Classification (NCBI taxonomy): domain Eukaryota; kingdom Metazoa; phylum Chordata; class Mammalia; order Artiodactyla; family Bovidae; genus Raphicerus; species Raphicerus campestris. The sequence continues at coordinate 11,044 of SJYW01026775.1, forward strand.
GCTCCAGCCAGAGCCCCTGTCCCCACTGCAGGCCACTGTTGACCCGTGCCTCCACAGGAGACACTCAAACACTCAAAGACTGGCTCAGTCTCTTGTGGGGTTTCTGGGTCCTGGTGCACACAAGGTTTCGTTTGAGACCTCTGAGCATCTCTGGTGGGTATGGAGTTTAATTCTAAATGCAATTTTACCCCTCCTACTCTCATACTGGGGCTTCTCCTTTGCCCCTGGATGTGGTGTATCTTTTTTTGGTGGGATAAGATTCAGTTCAGTTCAGTTCAGTCACTCAGTCATGTCCGACTCTTTGCAACCCCATGGACTGCAGCACGGCAGGCCTACCTGTCTCCATCACCAACTCCCAGAGTTTACTCAAACTCATGTCCATTGAGTCAGTGATGCCATCCAACCACTTTATCCTCTGTCGTGCCCTTCTCCTCCCACTTTCAATCTTTCCCAGCATCAGGGATTAGATTAGTTGTTAATTAATAGTCGTGAATCTGTCCTGCAAGTTCCAAGGCCCAGCCTTGTCACAGAAGACCTTGAGAACCCACAGAAGTGGGTGAACACACACGATTAAAAATTTTATTACGCTGTCAGCCTTGTGTATCTCCTCCAAAAACATGTCGCTCATAAAAACATGTTTGAGTTCTCTTCAGCCAATTTGATGCAATTTCCTTCAATGCCACTTAGTTATAGTTAATGTCTTTTTTATACTTATATCCACAAAGTAGGAAAAATAATGCAAAGCAGGCCATATTCTAAAATAGAAACCAGTAAAGGGCAAAGCTCTGGATCTCCCCCCACCTCAAAAAACTAAAATAAAAAGAGCAAAGCAAAGTGAATCTCACATTATGCATCTGAAACATTTTATTTCTAAATTTTACAAAGCAATAGGAAACTTGTTCACTTTTATAGCCAGACAAAAAGATAATAGCATTTGTAGCTATGGAGATGTAATTGAGCTTCTATTTAAATATGGTAGAGAGTTTGGGTTCATTATAGGAAACAAATGAACAGCAACAAATCATCAGTTGGCTTTATCATCCATGAGGTGCTGGGTGGACCATCTCTCGTGTTGTAACTGAACTACAGAGCCAGGGCTTGATGAAAGCCAGCCTTCTGCAAATTTGAATAGTAATAGTCATTGTTCTGATAGTCGTCATCATAACAGAATAGTCCCTGTCCTCATTGCTGTATTTAAGTAGAAAAAGTAAAGAAAGCTTGCCAATTGTAAATGCAATTCTTAACTTTGCCAGTGGAAAAAACTGAATTTGATCATCTTCTTGTCTCTGCTTATCCTTAAGCTCCTTTCCTGAACTGCAATTCCTGTTTCGCTCCTAATCTGATAATTTCCTTCTATCCTTATCATCTCCCTGCCCAATTAGGGAGCTGCAGAGGAACATGGGGTAAAACCTACCTGAACAATCTCCTATAGGGTTCACCAGATTCCTGATAGATCATGAATGTTGAGCTAAAGGTCCTTGACAGGTTCCAGGTTCTTCCAAAAAAAGCAGATAAAGTCCTAAACAATAAGCTTTAAGTTACTTCTCTTTTAAAATTGGGTAAGACTAATTAAGCATTTCTGATTTTTTTCAATCTTATCCCCTTCCATTTCATGAAGGAAAATTCAAGGATGAGGATAAGAATTTACTCATTAAATTCTTGACTTCTGTTTAAAGATGATTATGCTTGCTCTCATTCTTCTTCAAAGTCCACCCAAAACTATATAAACAATAACAACAAAAGAAAAACAGAGAAAAAGATACATCCAACTTCAATAGGTAAAATGGAGGGTCTACAGTTTATGACCCATCTGTGTATTCTTGCCCTAGCTGTTCTCATCACTGGAAAAGTGTCAGATGTGTACAGGACAAAAAGTGTGGTGACAGCAATTGCCAGCATCATATAGACATTCTGGAAAAAGCTTGAGAGGATATTCCTGGAGGCAGAAGATCCTCAGGGCAAGGAGAAGCAGATTTTATTGGAGGACCCTGAAGGACAAATGCACGTGGAAATGGGAGTCAGGATACCTAAGCCAGTTCCCGACACTTTCCCTCCGCCACCCCACCCTCCCACTAGCTGAGTGGGGTGCCTCACTGGCCACTTCAAAGACGAGTCATGCAGAAATGAATAGCCTGGCCCTAAGTGTAAACACTGCAAAATAATACAAGTGAACTTATATACAGAACAGAAACAGACTTCCAAACTTATGGTTACCAGAGGAGAAATGTGGAGAGGGATAAATCAGGACTTTGGGATTAATATATATACTACTATATATAAGAACTATAACCAATAAAGACTTATTGCATAGCACAGGGAATNAACTCCCAGAGTTTACTCAAACTCATGTCCATTGAGTCAGTGATGCCATCCAACCACTTTATCCTCTGTCGTGCCCTTCTCCTCCCACTTTCAATCTTTCCCAGCATCAGGGATTAGATTAGTTGTTAATTAATAGTCGTGAATCTGTCCTGCAAGTTCCAAGGCCCAGCCTTGTCACAGAAGACCTTGAGAACCCACAGAAGTGGGTGAACACACACGATTAAAAATTTTATTAGGCTGTCAGCCTTGTGTATCTCCTCCAAAAACATGTCGCTCATAAAAACATGTTTGAGTTCTCTTCAGCCAATTTGATGCAATTTCCTTCAATGCCACTTAGTTATAGTTAATGTCTTTTTTATACTTATATCCACAAAGTAGGAAAAATAATGCAAAGCAGGCCATATTCTAAAATAGAAACCAGTAAAGGGCAAAGCTCTGGATCTCCCCCCACCTCAAAAAACTAAAATAAAAAGAGCAAAGCAAAGTGAATCTCACATTATGCATCTGAAACATTTTATTTCTAAATTTTACAAAGCAATAGGAAACTTGTTCACTTTTATAGCCAGACAAAAAGATAATAGCATTTGTAGCTATGGAGATGTAATTGAGCTTCTATTTAAATATGGTAGAGAGTTTGGGTTCATTATAGGAAACAAATGAACAGCAACAAATCATCAGTTGGCTTTATCATCCATGAGGTGCTGGGTGGACCATCTCTCGTGTTGTAACTGAACTACAGAGCCAGGGCTTGATGAAAGCCAGCCTTCTGCAAATTTGAATAGTAATAGTCATTGTTCTGATAGTCGTCATCATAACAGAATAGTCCCTGTCCTCATTGCTGTATTTAAGTAGAAAAAGTAAAGAAAGCTTGCCAATTGTAAATGCAATTCTTAACTTTGCCAGTGGAAAAAACTGAATTTGATCATCTTCTTGTCTCTGCTTATCCTTAAGCTCCTTTCCTGAACTGCAATTCCTGTTTCGCTCCTAATCTGATAATTTCCTTCTATCCTTATCATCTCCCTGCCCAATTAGGGAGCTGCAGAGGAACATGGGGTAAAACCTACCTGAACAATCTCCTATAGGGTTCACCAGATTCCTGATAGATCATGAATGTTGAGCTAAAGGTCCTTGACAGGTTCCAGGTTCTTCCAAAAAAAGCAGATAAAGTCCTAAACAATAAGCTTTAAGTTACTTCTCTTTTAAAATTGGGTAAGACTAATTAAGCATTTCTGATTTTTTTCAATCTTATCCCCTTCCATTTCATGAAGGAAAATTCAAGGATGAGGATAAGAATTTACTCATTAAATTCTTGACTTCTGTTTAAAGATGATTATGCTTGCTCTCATTCTTCTTCAAAGTCCACCCAAAACTATATAAACAATAACAACAAAAGAAAAACAGAGAAAAAGATACATCCAACTTCAATAGGTAAAATGGAGGGTCTACAGTTTATGACCCATCTGTGTATTCTTGCCCCAGCTGTTCTCATCACTGGAAAAGTGTCAGACGTGTACAGGACAAAAAGTGTGGTGACAGCAATTGCCAGCATCATATAGACATTCTGGAAAAAGCTTGAGAGGATATTCCTGGAGGCAGAAGATCCTCAGGGCAAGGCGAAGCAGATGTTATTGGAGGACCCTGAAGGACAAATGCACGTGGAAGTGGGAGTCAGGATACCTAAGCCAGTTCCCGACACTTTCCCTCTGCTACCCCACCCTCCCACTAGCTGAGTGGGGTGCCTCACTGGCCACTTCAAAGACGAGTCATGCAGAAATGAATAGCCTGGCCCTAAGTGTAAACACTGCAAAATAATACAAGTGAACTTATATACAGAACAGAAACAGACTTCCAAACTTATGGTTACCAGAGGAGAAATGTGGAGAGGGATAAATCAGGACTTTGGGATTAATATATATACTACTATATATAAGAACTATAACCAATAAAGACTTATTGCATAGCACAGGGAACTACTCAATTTTCTGTGATAACCTATATGAGAAAAGAATCTGAAGTAGAATAAATATATGTAGCATGTATAACTGAATCACTTAGCTGTACACCTGAAACTAAGACAAGGTTATCAGCTATATTCCAATAAAAGGTAATCAACTATACTCCAATAAATTAAAAAAAAAAAACAACCACTGCCTTCAAGCTGTCAAGTGGCTGCATCCATTGATGGAGAGAGGAAAGATAAAAGGAAAAGGCAAGGGCATATCAAGGACATATATCACAAGAGGCACTATTCAAGGGAACAGGAAGTCTGACCAATAAAATTCTTCATTGATGCTAAAAGATATGTATAGCAGACAACATTCCATCACTGAAACAAGAGCTCATGTGACAGTTAGGATGTTCAAAGTGGCTATAAGACAAAAAGAGAGGATAAGAACATGCCAGGGTCTAGGAATAAATGGAAAAGAGGAAGCACACTACACAAATGAAAAATCTGTATGAAGGAGGGAATAGGCAGATGTGATAATTAGACTGGTAGATCTGGGGAATATCTCTTAACTAAGAGGAACTAGAGAATTTTAAAATATATGTAAATCTTAAAAAAAAAATATATGTAAATCTGTGTTTAGAAGAATGATGGTAGAGAAGCAAGCATGCAAGGGTAACACAACTCTCCCTTGCTGCTTTTAACTTTTTCACTTTCACAATATATAAGACTGTATATTGTCACCCTGCTTATTTAACTTATATGCAGAGTACATCATGAGAAACGCTGGGCTGGAGGAAGCACAAGCTGGAATCAAGATTGCCAGGAGAAATATCAATAACCTCAGATATGCAGATGACACCACCTTTATGGTAGAAAGTGAAGAGGAACTAAAGAGCCTCTTGATGAAAGTGAAAGTGGAGAGTGAAAAAGTTGGCTTAAAGCTCAACATTCAGAAAAACAAAGATCATGGCATCTAGTCCTATCACTTCATGGCAAATAGATGAGGAAAGAGTGGAAACAGTGGGTGACTTTATTTTGGGGGTCTCTAAAATTACTGCAGATGGTGATTGCAACCATGAAATTAAAAGATGCTTACTCCTTGGAAGGAAAGTTATGACCAACCTAGATAGCATATTAAAAAGCAGAGACATTACTTTGTCAACAAAAGTCCACCTAGTCAAGGCTATGATTTTTCCAGTAGTCAT
>SJYW01026775.1:21437-34485 GCA_006410735.1 Raphicerus campestris
CAATTTGATCTCTGGTTCCTCTGCCTTTTCTAAAACCAGCTTGAACATCTGGAAGTTCACAGTTTACGTATTGCTGAAGCCTGGCTTGGAGAATTTTGAGCATTACTTTACTAGCGTGTGAGAGGAATGTAATTGTGCTGTAGTTTGAGCATTCTTTGAGATCACTTTTCTTGGGATTGGAATGAAAACTGACCTTTTCCAGTCCTGTGGCCACTGCTGAGTTTTCCAAATTTGCTGGCATATAGAGTGCAGCGCTTTCACAGCATCATCTTTCAGGATTGGAATAGCTCCACTGGATTCCATCACTTCCACTAGCTTTGTTCGTAGTGATGCTTTCTAAGGCCCACTTGACTTCACATTCCAGGATGTCTGGCTCTAGGTGAGTGATCACACCATTGTGATTATCTGGGTCTTTAAGATCTTTTTTTGTACATATATATGTATATAAAACATACAGAGAGAGGACTACATATACAATTATATATATTAAACTCTCTTTTTATATATTATATATATAGTTATCTTTTACATGTTAAACATATAAAATTCTCCTTTTGTATATATAATTATCTTTGTATATGTATATCTATCTATCTATCTATCTATCTATCTATATATATATATATATACACACACACATAGATATATATCAAACTCCACACTTAGATTATAGGCAATACTTGGTCACTATTTCAGGTGACCAAAAAGCATACACAAAATTCAACCACATATTAAGCCACAGAGTAAAATGTCAACAAACTGCAAAGAATATAACATAAAAAATATTTTCTAATTCCATTCCTATAAAACTAAAATTTTACAGTAANTATATATATACACACATAGATATATATCAAACTCCACACTTAGATTATAGGCAATACTTGGTCACTATTTCAGGTGACCAAAAAGCATACACAAAATTCAACCACATATTAAGCCACAGAGTAAAATGTCAACAAACTGCAAAGAATATAACATAAAAAATATTTTCTAATTCCATTCCTATAAAACTAAAATTTTACAGTAACAATATCAAATATAAAGTTTAAAAAATAGAAATAAACCCCTCAGATTAAAAGCAAATTAAATTGAATATTGCATAATATAAACAAACTAATGATCATGAAAACTTACATGTCAGGTCCTATTAAATACAGCTAAAACTATGCTCTGAATGTGACTCAACAAAATAAATTGGAGCAGAAAGAAAACATTGGTAAAGATAAAAATCTTATTAAACTAACTAGAAGTACAAAAACTGTAGAACCAATATAATCAGACTTTTAAAAATAAAATTCAAAACCATTAGCTAATATAATCAAGTGGGTAGAACCTTTTTAGACATCAAAAAGAGAATATTAATAAACGAGCCTAGTTTGCTCTATTTTATGAAGACATGTGAAGAACTNAGAAAGAAAACATTTGTAAAGATAAAAATCTTATTAAACTAACTAGAAGTACAAAAACTGTAGAAACAATATAATCAGACTTTTAAAAATAAAATTCAAAACCATTAGCTAATATAATCAAGTGGGTAGAACCTTTTTAGACATCAAAAAGAGAATATTAATAAACGAGCCTAGTTTGCTCTATTTTATGAAGACATGTGAAGAACTTGAATGAAATAAATTATTTCCTAGGAGATTCTTGGGGAAAATACCAAAAATGATCTCAGTGAAATGTTCCCTAGATATTTCCAGTACATATATATNCTATGATCCAATGGATGCTGGAAGTTTGATCTCTAGTTCCTGTACCTTTTCTAAATCCAGCTTGTACATCTGGAAGTTCTTGATTCAAGCACTGTTGAAGCCTAGCTTGAAGGTTTTTGATCATAACCTTACTAGCACGGCAAGTGAGTGAAATTGTTTGGCAGTTTGAGCATTCTTTAGCATTGCCCTTCTTTGGAATTGAGATAAAAACTGACCTTTTCCAGTCCTGTGGTCTATGCTGTGTTTTCCAAATCTGCCAGCATATTGAGTGCAGCACTTTAACAGCATCATCTTTTAGTATCTTAAATAGCCCATCCGGAATTCCAACATCTCCACTACCTTTATTGGTAATAATTCTTCCTAACTCTCTGGATTTCACATTCCAGGATGTGTTGCTCCACATGAATGACCACACCATTGTGGTTATCAGGGTCACCAAGACCTTTTTTGTACAGTTTTTTGTATATTCTTATCACGTCTTCTTAATTTATTTTGCCTCTGTTAGTCTTTACTATTTCTGTCCTTTATCATGGCCATTCTTGCATGAAATGTTCCCTTGATATTTCCAGTTTTCTTGAAGTCTTGAAGTCTTTCTCTAGTCTTTCCCATTCTGTTTTTTCCTCTATTTCTTTGCATGGTTCAGTTAAGAAAGCTTTCTTGTCTCTCTTGTTATTCTCTGAAGCTGTGCATTCAGTTTCCCTTTCCCTTTNTTCTTGAAGTCTTGAAGTCTTTCTCTAGTCTTTCCCATTCTGTTTTTTCCTCTATTTCTTTGCATGGTTCAGTTAAGAAAGCTTTCTTGTCTCTCTTGTTATTCTCTGAAGCTGTGCATTCAGTTTCCCTTTCCCTTTGCCTTTTGCTTCTCTTCTTTTCTCAGCTATTTGTAAGGCCTTCTCAGATAACCATTTTGCCTTCTTACATTTCTTTTTCTTTGGGACAGTTTTGTTCACCACCTCTGGTACAAAGTTATGAACCTCTGACCATAGTTCCCTTGGCACTCTGTCTACCAGATGTAATCCTTTGAACATACTTGTCACCTCCACCATATAATCATGAGGGATTTGACTTAGGTTATACCTGAATGGTCTGGTGGTTTCCCTACTTTCTTCAATTTAAACTTGAATTTTGCAATAAGAAATTCATGATGTGAGCCACAGTCAATTCCCGGTTTTGTTTCTACTGACTGAACAGAGGTTCTCCATCTTCTGTTGCAAAGAATATAATCAATCTGATTTCAGTATTGATAATCATGTGATGTCCATGTGTAGAGTCATCACCTGTGTTGTTGGAGAAGTGTGCTATGACAGTGTGTTCTCTTGGCAAAACTTTGTTAGCCTTTGCTCTGCTTCACTTTGTACCCCAAGATCAATCTTGCCTGTTACCTATTACTCTAGGTATCTCTTGACTTCCTACTTTTGCATTCCAATCCCCTATGATGAAAAGGACATATTTTTTTGGTGTTAGTTTTAGAAGATCTTGTAGATCTTCATAGAACCATTTGACTTCAGCTTCTTTGGCATTAGTGGTTGGGGCACAGACTTGGATTAACGTGATGTTGAAAGGTATGTCTTGGAAACAAACCAAGATCATTCTGTCATTTTGAGATTGCACTCAAGAACTGCATTTTGGACTCTTTTGTTGACTGTGAAGGCTACTCCATTTCTTTCAAGGGATTCTTTCCCACAGTAGTACTTATAATGGTCATCTGAATTAAATTCATCCAATGTCATCCACTTTGGTTCACTGAATCCTAAAATGTTGATGTTCACTCTTGCCATCTCCTGCTTGACCAAGTCCAATTTACCTTGAATCATGAACCTAACATTCCAGGTTTCTAAGCAAGATTGTGCACTGCTGGTGGGAAAATTGACACAGCCACTGTGGAGAACAGTATGGAGGTTCCTTAGAGCACTAAAAATAGAACTACCACATGATCCAGTAATCCCACTACTGGGCATATACCCTGAGAAAACCATAATTTAACAAGTCACATGTACCCCAGTGTTTATTGCAGCACGGTTTACAATATCCAGGACATGGAAACTACCCAAGTGTCCAATGACTAATGAATGGATAATGAAGATGTGGTACATTTATACAATGGAATATTACCAGCCATAAAGAGGAATGAAATTGAGTTATTTGTAGAAATGTGGATGATCCTAGAGTGTGTCACAGAGTGAAATAAGTCAGAAAGAGAGAAACATATATTGTACATTAATTCATATATGTGGAATTTAGAAAATGGTACAGATGAACCTATTTCCAAGGCAAGAATAGAGATGCAGATGTAGAGGATGGACATAAGAGCACAGTGGGAAAGGAAAGGGTGGAATGAATTAAGAGATTTGCATTCACATATGTACACTATCATGTACAAAAGAGATGGGCAATGGGAACCTGATTTATATAGCACAGGGAGCTCAGCTTGGTGCTCTATGATGACTTAGAGTGGTAACATGGGGGTGGGAGGGAGGTCCAAGAGGGAAGGGATATATGTATATATATAGCTGATTCACTTTGTTGTACAGCAGAAACTAATAGGATATTTGGAAAGCAACTTTACTACAATAAAAAATTAGATATTTTCTACCATGTGAAATTTAAAATCATTTTATCAATTTCCATGAAAGATTCAGTTATGATTTTCTTATTCAATCCTTTCCCAAAAGATTTGTTAAAATACAAAAAACCAAGACATAGGCCCAGAGAACAAAGTAAAAGGCAATGGTATTGGTTACAATCTCCATTACGGATTGAATTACAATTTAATGCGATTTTTAGATTAATGTGGGGGAGAATTAACACTTTTACATGCTTTTGAAAATGTTAATTATTCTTATATCTATCCAGATCAGGACACAATATGCCTCTCCTCTCATTTTTAGTATTTTTAAAAATGTCCTTCAACATTAAAAGTTTGAAGTTTTATTCACATAAGCCTTGTACGTTCTTTGTTAGGTCTGGGGCAGAATTTGCTAGCAGTTTATTCAAAATCTAGTTTATTTGCCTTCTTGGGCAAGTAGCTAAACTTACAGCAACTCTTGCAGTTAGGTTAACTCATGTCTTAACCCATGGAAGGTAAACAGAAGTAATGGGTGTTACTTCCAAGCCAGGCCCCTAAAACACAACCTCACTTTCTCCTAAGTCCTCTCCCTCTCTTGCCTGCTGGGAATGATAATCCCCAAGGGGTCCTTAGAAAAAGTGCAGTGAAGATGGCAGAACTCTGTCAGGGGATCCCTGGGACATGAGTGATGGAATGCAGCAGACTTACATCTTTCCTATGTGGGTTGCTTCCTAGGGTTATTAGATGTGTGAGAAATGAACTTCTCTTGGGTGGAACTGTTATAATTTTGAATCTGTGGCCACAGCTACATCTCTTCTAATCAGTACAGAAATCTCCACTTTGAAGAGACGAGGTCTGAAATTCATGGTCTAATAATGCTTCGGTGTTGGCCCCAGGAAGATCTGGAGGGACAGAGGCCCTAGACAACAGTGGTGGACATTTTGAGATAGGCTGGGATCTGATATCCTTTTCTGTAGTGCTACAATGCTTGCACCTAGACAGAGCTCTTCTTGAACAAACAAATACAAAGAAATTGTATGAGACTAAAAATAATTGCATGCATGCATGAAAGTGAAAGTGATAGTTGCTCAGCTGAGTCTGACTCTTCGTGATCCCATGAACTGTAGCCTCCAGGACAATGGAATTCTCCAGGCAAGAATACTAGAGAGGGTAGCCATTTCCTTCTCCAGGGGATCTTTCCAACCCAGGCCTCAAACCAGGATTTCCTGCATTGCAGGCAGATTCTTTCTGTCTGAGTCACCAGGGAAGCATAGTTGGGACAAATTCTGGACAAAAGATACAGAGACCAAAAAGAGGGTGGCAGGGGAGCCACATTTGAAGGTCCTGAAGCAAAAGAAGGGGATCAGGAGGAAAACAACAACAAAAAAGCAGGGTAGTGAACATGCCCCCTGCACACAATGTCACCTAAAAGGTGGGCAAACCACCTGAACTGCCCCTCCAGTCTGACCCCTGGACAGATCCTTTACTTTGTATAAGGAACCGGCTCACCACTACCCACCTCCCCCTCCACTCCCCACTGCCAGCAAGCAAGGGGAGCTGTTTGTTCTTGCTCCCCTCCTGCTGCAGGAGAGGTCACGGTAAAGCCTTGCCTGAATTTCTTGTCTGGCCTCTGGTCAATTTCTATTGATTGGGGAAGGCCAAGAACCCTGGACAGTAAAATTTGGTCCAACTCTTCACAGTAACTTTAGAGTTAGATTTAAATTTCAGGTAAACAATGAATAAGCCTTTATGGAAGTATGGATGTGGTTGTTGGCATTTAAAATGGACTGACAGAAGATCAGAAGCCTACAGAATTTTTCAGGAAGTTATATTACCAAAGAAACCATGAGCTTAAAAAGAAAACCTGGGAATGCAAACTAAATTTGGGGCCCCCAAAATGGGAACCAGCAGGAAAACTGCTACAAAAACTGCACACTCCCCAAAGATGGTATATTCTCCAAGTGTTAGTCACTCAGTCATGTTCGACTCTTTGCGGAGTCCCATGGACTGTAGCCTACAAGTCTTCTCTGTCCATGGGATTTTCTAGGCAAGAATACTGGAGTGGACTGCCAATTCCTTCTCCAGGGGATCTTCCCAACCCAGGGACTGAACCCAGGTCTCCCACATTACAGGCAGATTCTTTACAGTCTGAGCTACCAGGGAAGATTTGACCTATTCTCCAATGCCTACTTCAAATATAGTCATGAAAGAAAACGGAAGAAAAAAATAAACTTTGCCAAAGAGTAGAACCAGGAACAAAGGAGACTCCTGGAATCCAAATTCAAAGTCTAATCTAGTTGCTGGCTCAGCAGGAGTCCACTGTTGCTAAGAATGGTGATTATCCTATGTCTCCTGGTGCTTCCCATTGTAAATCTCCCTTTTAACTGAAATTTCACTGAGGTTACTCTGTGCTTACTTCACCACAGCATTTAGTTTGGAGGCAGCTGGATGAAGGTAAGCCGTATCCGGAGGGATGGAGAAGAAAAGGCTTCATGCAGATCCCCTACTGAGCTGGATGGAATTTGGGCTTGGTCTCCTGAGAAATGGCTTGACTGAGTTCTGTATGTGGGAAGAAGGCTGCAGATAGATTTTCATGACAAGATTAATGCAGAGCTTCCTAAGGATTAAAAACGTATCCCTTCTCTTCCTTTCCTAGCCTGCCTTGCAGTCACACGTGGCCGGCCAGGTGCTTGAGCGCTGGCTGCTGGAGTGTGAATGCCACTTCCAGTCTGGCTTGTAAAGGCCTTTCACACACTCTCTGCTGTGCTTTTCTCCTCTTCCAGTCAACTTGGAAGCAAGGTGTGGAAGACAGCAAAGTCACAGTTACTCTTTGCAGCAGGATGTCTGCTATAGCAGAATCTTTGTGCTTACCTGGAACTATGTCACGTTGCCAAGTGAGACAGTAGATATTTGGGCTTTTTCAAGGCAGCCATGTGGCCCATCCAGATACTGTAGTTTATTTCATGGTATTTTGTGTTTACTTCAACAACTGATAATGGAACCCACTTCTTCCACTGCATTTTCTAATTGGTTATTATTGGTAAATATGTTTTAAATGTTTATTGCACATCAGACTATAACCAAAAATGCGGCCAGGCTGCTTGCTCCTCAAAAGTCAATAAAGAGGCCAGGTTGGTAGATAGGAAAGTTTGCTTCAATTCAGAGGCCAGCAGCAAGGGAGTATGGGTGGGAGTGGAGGCAGGGGAGGGCAGAGGCCTGTCCAAAGGCCGAATCCCCCACCACTCAGCCATAAGCGGGCAAGAGTTTGTATATATAGGCAGAGGGAGGCAGCTACATATAGTAAGCACAGTAAGCTCTGACGGTCATCTTGAAATGGTCATGCAGTAGTCTGCCCAGTGTCATCTTGACTGTTTTAGGTACAGTAAATCTTCAGTTCCACGGTCGATCTGTTGCCCCCTCCCCCCACCCTCTTTTTTGAGGCCAGTTCTCAGAATTGTGGTGGTTTATGTCATGGCTGCAGTCTGCTCATTATGTGGTTAACTTCTTCCACCTGGCAGGCTTCCAATATCTATAACATAGCTCAAAGGGCATGGCTTGGAATATTATCTATAACCCTTGAGAAGGAAGGTCCTTGACTTTGCTTACTAACCTATTATTGTTTTTTCCTGTTTGACTGCTTTATGTGGGGCCAGGGGGTGGGGGGTGTTCTGAATTTTCTCATTTCTTTGGATAGACTTATTCTTTGGCTAAAGTTTTTCCACAGACAAAAGGCAGGCCAAGGACATACAGGGGAAGAACCATAGGGTCAAGATCATCTTTTTAGTTAATATCTTTTCTCAATTAATTATCTGGAGTTTGGGGGTAGATTATCAGATGAAAGTTTTTTTTAGATGGCAGCTTTGTATCTTTTATTCTATTATTTGTACTTCTTATTTCTTTTCATTTATTACTAAGGTTTCCTACTCAAAACATTGAATAATGTAATAATGTAAGTAAAAATAAAAATAATTGCCAGTGTTTTTTCTTATTTATAATTTTAATATGAGTACTTCTGATATTTCACCATTAACTATTGTATTTGCTTCAGCTTTCTAGAATATACTTTTTATATAAAGTTATAGTTTTATTTCTAACTTTACTGTTATTTTGTTTACATTTTTATGACAAATAGATATTGAATTTTAGAAATGTTTTCTTAATGTTTACTGAGATTATCTTTTCCTACTTTAATTTGTAGATGCAGAGAATTAATAGATTTTGAAACCACTGAATCTTGTTTGTACTCTAAGTATTGTTTTGACCTGATACGTGACTCATAAAAATCATTATGGTGTTAAAATTTGCTGAAATATTTTGTGTTTAATTTGTCCATCTCTAATTTTGTGTTTAATTTGTCCATCTCTTAGTGTGATTGGCTGATCATTTTTAGATTTACATCAGCTTTATTTAGTTTGGGGGTAAGTATTATATTAGCCTCATGGAATTTTCTTTTATTTGTAGAAAAAAGACATTTAGCAAAAGACACACTGAAGTAAGAGTGACTATGGTCCAAGAGACAAGGCAGGGAGGTGACAGGTGCTCAGAGGACCCTCTGAAGTTAAGACAGGGCTGGAACAAAGGGAGATGCTGTACCTGGTAAGTGCTGAGTGGTGGGGCAACAGAAAGGTCCAGATGGATCCACACTAATGCCAGGTCATGGGTGAGACTCACAGTGACCTTGCTGCTAATGACTGTTTCGAGGGTGGCTGGTGTCAGTTAGTGCTGCAGACAAGAGTGAGAGCCACCCCCTGGTTCCCAGAAGGACACAGAACAGGATGCCCAAAATGGGGAGTGCGATTTGGGGTGAAGGCCAGGGGAAGCAGGGGCTCTGCAGTGGCTGAGGCAGAGGTGCATCCTGTTGTGGGAATGGAGGGGTGGTATTCCACTTTGCCTCTGCTGGGCATTCTCCACTCCAGTCAGGGTGCGAGTATTGGCAATCCTTCCCTTCAGGGGTTTTCTGGCACTCTTACTGCTGGCACAAGGAGGTCAGATGTATTTGCCTATCTCCTCTATGACCCACAGCAGGAGCATGCAGTGGTCTGGGGGACCTGGGCACTTGATGGCCTCACTGCCAGCACATCGTCCATGGAGGGCAGTCCAAAGTAGTTCAGCAGTGGGGTTTTCTTTTTTGGTTTTATTTTTTTCACTGTTCAAGCTGGTATGACACTTGGATAGTGGCTGCATCATTTATGTAGATTTTTTTCACATTACATGGCACTGTGTACTATTCTGATACGTAAAGAAAGAAAGAAAAGAAAGAAAGTGAAGTCGCTCAGTTGTGTCTGACTCTTTGCGACCCCGTGGACTGTAGCCCGCCAGTCTCCTCCGTCCATGGGATTCTCCAGGCAAGAATGCTGGAGTGGGTTGCCCTTTCCTTCTCCAGGGTATCTTCCCAACCCAGGGATCAAACCCAGGTCTCCCACAATGTGGGCAGACACTTTATTCTCTGAGCCACCATACAGTACACAAAATAAGATTCGTTAGAATAGGCATGCATGAGACATGCAGTATTGGATTTATACACTGGATCCTAGGATGTGATTAACTGGAGAAATAAAAATTGGATTAGGCATCTTGGCTAAAGGAACCAGAAGCTATTAATATATAACCCACTGTAAATACACATCTGGCTTGTTGGAAGAGCAGCTACAGACTCTATGACATTGGAAATGGTACCTCTTGGGGAGGGTTAAAGTTCAAGGGCTATGGGACCTGTCCATCTGTAGTGCCCATGAGCTGCGCCCAGGGGTGCCTCTGAGGGAGAAGGCAATAAATATATTGTAGATCATCCTGAATCCCTGATCACAGATGCCGGCCAGTGGTTCCCTTAGGTTTGTTGCCCATGGTTAGTCATGTTCAGAATGTGGTGATAGTAGCCCATAACCTTCCATAGAGACAACAATTGTATCATTCCTGCAGCGCTCAAAAGCTGCCTTGTTGGTTTCTGAGGATAATCAATCTGGTATGAATATGGTTATGTATCATCAAAACTGCACAGTGTAATACAGATGCCATTGGATACACATCATGCTTCTCCTCACACACTATGCAAGTGTGCCCATAACATAGACATCATCTATCAAATAAGGTCTAGTGAAATTCACTCAAGAAACTCTCTGAACCTTGTGTCATTGTTATGGATAGATTTTTAGTTCTTTTTACTACCCTCTAATTTTTGGTTTTGATACATAAATTGTTCAGAACTGATAATGCATAGAAAATATCTTCAAAAATTGTCCATTTTCCCTAGACATTTAAATGTGTTAGGTTCAGTAAAGTTCAGTTGCTCAGTTGTGTCTGACTCTTTGCGACCCCATGGACTGCAGCATGCCAGGCTTCCCTGTCCACACCAACTTCCAGAGCTTACTCAAACTCATCCTCTGTGGTGAGATGGCTGGATAGCCATCCCCTTCTCCTCCCACCTTCAATCTTACCCAGCATCAGGGTCTTTTCAAATAAGTCTGTTCTTCGAATCAGGTGGCCAAAATATTGGAGTTTCAGCTTCAACANATTCTTTACCACCTAGGCCACCAGCGAAGCTCATGAATACTGGAGTGGGTAGCCTATTCCTTCTTCAGGGGAACTTTCTGACCCAGGAATGGAACCAGGGTCTCCCACAGTGCAAGTGGATTCTTTACCAGCTGAGCTTCCAGGGAAGCCCTAAAGTTTGTATGGGACCACAAAGACCCTAAACAGTCAAAATAATCTTCAAAAAGAAGAACAAAGTTGAAAGTATCAAGCTCCCTAATTTTAATCTACACTACAAACCTATGGTACTGTAAACAGTATGGTTCTGATACAAAACCAGATTTTATATATATATGCATGTGTGTGTTATTTTCTATTATAGGTTATTACAAGATATTGAATAGTGTTCTGTGTGTTATACAGTAAATCCTTATATTTCTTTTCTATAGAGTAGTGTACATCTATTAATTCCATGTGACTTCCCTGGTGGCTCAGATGGTAAAGCATCTGCCTACAATGCGGGAGACCCAGGTTTGATCCTTGGGTCAGGAAGATCCCTTGGAGAAGGAAATGGCAACCCACTCCAGTTTTCTTGCCTGGAAAATCCCATGGACAGAGGAGCCTGGTTGTCTACTGTCCATGGGGTCGCAAAGAGTCAGACATGACTGAGCAACTTCACTATCTATCTATCTATTAATCCCATACTCATAATTTACCCCTTCCCCTTCTTCCCCTTTGGTAACTATAAATTTGTTTTCAATGCCTATGACTCTGTTTCTATTACATAAATATATTCATCTTATTATTTTTTAGATTCCACATATAAGTAATATCATATATTTGTCTTTGTTTTACTTGATTTAGTATGATAATCTCTAGGCTCATCCACGTTGCTGAAAATAGCATTATTTCATTCTTCTTTTATGGCTGAGGAATATTCCATTGTATATATGCCCTACATCTTCTTTATCCATTTATCTGTCAGTGGAAATTTAGGTTGTTTCCACATCTTGGCTATTATAAATAGTGCTACTATGAAGATTGGAGTGCATGTATCTTTTCCAATTATAGCTTTCTCCAGAATATATATGCCCAAGAATGGGACTGCAGGATGATATGGTAGCTCCATTTTTTAAAGTTTTTCAAGGAGCCTCCTTACTACAGGCAAAAGAGAATTCTTAATTATGTTCCCCAGGACTGACTGCTTCTCATCCTTCTCCTAAACACTAAGATATAACTTAATGCTAGTTACATTTCCAGGACAGTGTCTATTTTTTCCTGTGGTTAAGCAGAGGTGATAACTTGTTTAAGTAAAAAACAAAACTAAGGTATTCTCTGAAGCCAGTCTTTAGCAATATGTGAACCATGAACTTCCTGATGTTCAAGCTGGTTTTTGAAAAGGCAGAGGAACCAGAGATCAAACTGCCAACATCTGCTGGATCATGGAAAAAGGAACAGCATTTCAGAAAAACATCTATGTCTGCTTTATTGACTATGCCAAAGCCTTTGACTGTGTGGATCACAAGAAACTGGAAAATTCTGAAAGAGATGGGAATACCAGACCACCTGACCTGCCTCTTGAGAAACCTGTATGCAAGTCAGGAAGCAACAGTTAGAGCTGGACATGGAACAACAGACTGGTTCCAAATAGGAAAAGGAGTGCATCAAGGCTGTATATTGTCCCCCTGCTTATTTAACTTCTATGCAGAGTACATCATGAGAAACACTGGGCTGGAAGAAGCACAAGCTGGAATCAAGATTGCTGGGAGAAATATCAATAACCTCAGATATGCATATGACACCACTTTTATGGCAGAAAGTGAAGAGGAACTAAAGAGCCTCTTGATGAAAGTGGAGAGTGAAAAAGTTGGCTTAAAGCTCAACATTCAGAAAACGAAGATTAGGGCATCTGGTCCTATCACTTCATGGCAAATAGATGGGGAAACAGTGGAAACAGTGTCAGACTTTATTTTGGGGGGCTCCAAAATCACTGCAGATGGTGACTCCAGCCATGAAATTAGAAGATGCTTACTCCTTGGAGGAAAAGTTTTGACCAACCTAGACAGCATGTTAAAAAGCAGAGGCATTACTTTGTCAACAAAGGTCTGTCTAGTCAAGGCTATGGTTTTTCCAATAGTCATGTACAGATGTGAGAGTTGGGCTATAAAGAAAGCTGAGCACTGAAGAATTGATGCTTATGAACTGTGGTGTTAGAGAAGACTCTTGAGAGTCCCTTGGACTGCAAGGAGATCCAACCAGTCCATTCTGAAGGAGATCAACCCTAGGATTTCTTTGGAAGGAT